>SJYX01022635.1:148700-239350 GCA_006410675.1 Oreotragus oreotragus
CACCTGACTAAGCCGAAAACTGCCTCTGTGTGCTTGCAAATCACTCTACCTGCCTCCACGTCCACGGACTCTTTCAAAAAACACCCCTCTGTAACATCGCCCAGGTGACAAAGATGGCAAAGGAGAGGAAACTGGTTGACAGAACCTGAAGACAGAGCGAGCCAGGCTTAATTTCCCTTTTCTCTTCCAAATTAGAGATTGCTTCTGTTTGGTTCCCTTCTAGTGTCCTCATTTATATTTTATCCCAAATTTCAGGACAGAATCAGCAGAGGAAAATACAGATGCTCTTGTATGTCAAAGGCCCAGGGATGGCATTTTAACGGGGAATGACACAGGAAGGGATGAGGGCTCAGCTGCAAATTGACTCCGCAAGAGTTTGAAGCATCTTTGCCACCCATTGCTGCTGCTGCTAAGTCACTTCAGTCGTGGCCGACTCTCTGTGACCCCAGAGACGGCAGTCCACCAGGCTCGCCCATCCCTGGGCAAGAACACTGGAGTGGTTTGCCATTTCCTTCTCCAATGCATGAAAGTGAAAAGTGAAAGTGAAGTCACTCAGTCATGTCCGACTCTTTTTAGCGACCCCATGGACTGCAGCCAACCAGGCTCCTCTGTCCATGGGATTCTCCAGGCAAGAGTACTGGAGTGGGGTGCCATTGCCTTCTCCACCGGGCATTTAATACATACTTGTGATGTGAGTGTATGTTGCTATGCCTGGGGATTTGGGGTTCTATTCAGCATATCCTCTGAGAAAGTTTGATTTCTGTCTAACTCCTTAGGGGCATATTTGGTGATGGTGGACTGGTGGGTGGGGACAGGGAACCCAGCCTATTGGGACTGCTCTCTGGTCCATCCAGACCAGCTAGAGACCCTGCTTTTCTAGTCATGATCGGCTCTCATAAATTTATTCCCTCCACCTTTCTTTGCTTTATGATCTCTTAAGTGGCTTGCCAATAAAATTTTGTAGCTCTAAATTCTTAATATTTGGCCCTAGGGCATAGGCTGTAAATCTGTCTGCCCCCACCTGTCTTTTGACAGTAAATCTCGGCCCTCGGCTTGCTGAACTGCCCATCTAAGACTTTTGAAGGCATCTCTTCTCAGTTCTTACAAAATAAGGGAAGCTGAGCCGCCCCGTTTTCCAAGAGGCAACACTCCTGCTCCCTGAGCAGTTTCCACAAAAACCTTGTACCTCTCCATGGACATTTCAGTAAGTCACTACTTTTAGTTTTTAACTCTTTATTTTTCCCCCTCTTCATTCTAGGTTTATGGGTTTTCTCTTCCCTCAGTTTTTCTAACATTTTCTGTTTGTGCAAACTTCATTACCAAGATATTATTAATCCTACCCTTCATCTCTTCACCAGGCCCTTCCTGACTCACCACTTGGCGGAGGGCATGACTCCCTACCTCTGGGACACAGCGGGGCTCTGGACAATCCCTACTCTGGAAGTCAGAGCCTCTTTAACAGCCATCAGTGTCCTTCTAGTCCCTTAATATTCTTCCAAAGCCCCTTTCTCATCCACAAAGCCTTTGTTGACCATCTCTCTCTCTCTGCTGCCAGGGAAGCTGCTGAGACAGGCGAGGATGCTCCAAATGGTACCCTGTATCCCCTCCTTCATTAGGCACAGAGACTGTGTGAGCTCTAGACAGAAATCCTAGTCTTATCTGTGGCTGGCTTGGTCCTTGCTAGATGGGTCACGTTGCCATCTGGGGGAAGACAGCACCTCATGGTTTTAAAGTTTACTCTCACAGGGGATTCCCACTTCTGTCCTTTTCCAATGTCCTTTCCTCTAGGTCTTGAAAATATTTAATAGAAATGCACATGATGCCTTCACCTAGTCTTATCTGTGGCTGGCTTGGTCCTTGCTAGATGGGTCACGTTGCCATCTGGGGGAAGACAGCACCTCATGGTTTTAAAGTTTACTCTCACAGGGGATTCCCACTTCTGTCCTTTTCCAATGTCCTTTCCTCTAGGTCTTGAAAATATTTAATAGAAATGCACATGATGCCTTCCGTTCAGTGTTTCACAGGGGTTTTAGAAAGGCAGAAATGGGACTTGAAGACTTGTCTTAGTCAAAGCTACATTACTTTCTCAGCCACATTTAATATCTGATCCTTAGGTGATGGGGAATGCGTAGTTAAGTGGAAGGAAATTCCAGGTAATTCTGAGTTTCTCAGTCAGGTTTAAATGCTCAGTTTAGAGCAGGATTTGCAAACTAAGTAACTCTGGGAGTTAGGCTGGTGCAGGTAATGAAGGAGGCTCATTTGTGCAAATGTAGTAATTGTCTCCTCTTGTTCTTCAAAGGAAAGCGGTCACGTCGCTCCAGCCGTTATTGTCATGTGGGAATATGTGTCCAGGACATGTGAGCTTTCCATTCGCAAAAGAAGCCAGAAACTTGGATTTTAAATAAATCTTCCTCCTTTGATTACTCAACGGTGGATTAAATGACCACGAGCACCAAACAGCTCCATGAGAGCTGCAAGTTGGCAAGAGGAGATGGACAGAATAAAATCTGTCTGAGGACTTGAATGATAAACTAAAATTCTATTTCCTCCACCAGATGATGAAAACAAGATTCTGGAGCAAAGGAGGGGTCTCAATGGAAGCGTGCTTCAGGGATATTCCCATGGTTTTTTGGTAAACCTTGGGATGGAATGGAGAAGGGGCCTCAGTCAGGAGCTCACAGGTGGTTGCTCCAATTGTGCAGGGAGAGCAGAAAAGAAAGGAGAATAGGAAAGGTATGAAAGATGCAGGGAGGCACCTGGGAGACAGCTGGGAGAAGTGACTGGGTGTGGCAGGAGAAGGGAGAAGTTACCCAGAGTTCTCTCTGTCTAAATATGCATTACCTCTCTTCATCCCTTTTTCCTTTTTTTTTTTTTTTTAACATATGCTTATGTTTCAGCTTCATTTATTCTACAAAAGAAAGATAATTTAGGTTGCATTCTGGAGAAGGCAATGGCAACCCACTCTAGTACTCTTGCCTGGAGAATCCCAGGGACGNAGTAACCCTCTCAGGTGGTGGTGCATTGGTAAAGAATCGCCTGCCAATGCAGGAGAAGCAGGTTCAATCTCTGAATCGGGAAGATCCCTTAGAGAAGGAAATGGCAACCCACTCCGGTATTCTTGTCTGGGAAATCCCATGGACAGAGGAGCCTGGCGGGCTATAGAGTCCATGGGGTTGCACAGAGTCGGACATGACTCAGCGACTGAGCGCATATGCACACGTGCGCACACATCCACACACACAACCATTAAGAGCCTGCAGTTGTGTGGAGTGGTTAACAAGCTAGGATTCAGAGTAAGAGAGATCTGGTTTCAAATTCAACATCTTCATGCCTCTATTTCCTGATAGCCTTGTCTATAAAATTGGGAATGAACATATTGGGAGGATTAAATACGGAAATGAGATAACAGATATATAACGCNCACATCCACACACACAACCATTAAGAGCCTGCAGTTGTGTGGAGTGGTTAACAAGCTAGGATTCAGAGTAAGAGAGATCTGGTTTCAAATTCAACATCTTCATGCCTCTATTTCCTGATAGCCTTGTCTATAAAATTGGGAATGAACATATTGGGAGGATTAAATACGGAAATGAGATAACAGATATATAACGCTTAGCATGGTCCTTAGAATACACTAAATGCTAAATAAATGTCAGCAACTTATCATTCTTATCTGTATGATTAAAGCAAGGGTGTGCTGACTCACATCCTTAGGGATATTGCTAGATTCAGGCTTTTCTTCCAGGGAAATAGTCCTGATTTATGGCAGTACTTTCAAAGAGGTGATGTATTTTTCCGAAGTATCTTACGTGTTCCCGGGAAACACTGGGAATGCAGACCTCAAAATATGAAAGAAACATAGTGGAGCCTGCCCCTATAACTAACTGTCCTATGCCAGGGTGTCCAGCCTGCCTCGAGGGCAAGATTGTTTTAGGCTGAGGCCTTTAAGAGCTTTGAATAAATAAGTCCCCAGGGCAGGACAGAAAAGAAAAAAAAAAAAAAAGTGCCTTTTCAGATTTACAGCTTGTGCTTCTAATTGCAAGGTTAGAACATCATGCCCCCAAAGAAAACAAGGTAAAAAGGAAGCTGCCATATAAGCTCTTAAAAACTGTGTGTTACAGGGTCTTCAAATCTCTTCAGCACTGGTTGGCTGGTAGATTGTTCGATGCCAGCGTGGTGCTCAGGCAGCATCGCTTGTTGAATGGATGGAGCGGCACCATGGGAAAGCTGCTCAGATGGTCTCCAGAAGTCCCTGGGTACACACAGGATGGGCCAAGGGCCCAGAGTTCACGTGTCCAGGGAATGGTAGAAATCTTGACTCTCTTGAGTGCTGAGGCTCAATCAGAATTTCTTCCCAGCTTCTGTCCTCTATGTGCCCTCCCCCGTCACCATTTAAGGTCGCCTCCGAAGCTGTGATTTGCACACATGGGAGGCGGAGGTGGGCGTCCTCTCTTTGCTCATTTGGAATTGCCCGGGGCCAAATTCCTCCTTAGGCAGCAAGCTGTAGAGAGCATCTGCTTGGTTCAGAGAGGAGGAGGGCCGTTTGTGTATCTGAGCATGGGGTGGAATGATCGGGCAAAATTGTTGGAGAGGGCACAACTGTAGTCTTCCTCTGACATCGGGACTAGGCAGGCCAGCCCAATGAGAAGCAGCAGGAGGAGCTGGAGAGGAAGAGCTGCTCGGAGGACTCTGAACAGGAAGGCTCGGCCGGACCGGGCTGGCCGAGGCTCAGAAAGGGAGGAATCGGAGCCACCTTTTATGGACCTGAGAGAAGAATCGACATCAATAACTCAAGGATCTGCAGTGTTGGGTGGATGCTGCTGTTTGCTTCCTCCCCTTTGGTTAGGCTGAACACAACCCAACCTGGCAGTTAGCTGCCAGTCTTCTGCAGTAAACCCAGGTGATCTACCCGCCCCCAAGTGAAGAGTTGTTTGGAGACTGCACCGATGGAAAGCAGACATTTAGTCCGTTAAAGGTAACTAACTGGGTGCAAATTCCACCCCTCGATTTGGCAAAACCTTTTCCAACAAAGATAATTGCTTTACACACACTCCACCAGCATAAATGAAGTAGACCCGGGATAATTAAAATGTAGATGTTTGATGCAGTACATTTTTGGTGTAAGAATATCAAGAGCAACATTAGGCACAATTAGTGGCTGTGGCTGTCCGGATGACACAGGTCTTCCTCCCGTCTAGCGGTCCTGGGCATGCCAGAGTCCGCGTAGCAAGGACAAGGACAGCTGCAGTCATTTTGCACAGACCCACAGAGTTGAACTGACCTTAGAGTACACCCTGGTTTCATCTTGCACTGAGTCAGCGACTGGCCCTAACATAGGCGGATTCCAAGGCTGTTAGCGTGGCAGTGGAGTCAGTCTACACGACGCAGGCGCTGAACAATACTGAATCCAGGGGGATCCTTCTGCCACTGGCTCCATCAATTTGGGAAATACACTGTTTCTGAAGACAGATTGTGCCTTGAAGGTTCCTTCTAGACCCACTGTTCCACGTTTTCCTATCTATCTCCTTAAATTTCTCCACCTACTTTTGAAACAGTGCATTAGAGATGAAGCAGGAACTTCAGAATTCACAAGAAAGACTGCCTGTGAAACACTGAATATGGAAATGGGCTCTGGGTGGGGGGTACTGCTTTCTCTTTGTAAGCATCCATTTGTGTTTTGGTTACTAGTGCAGAAGAGGAGGAAAGCAATGTTATTTACAAGAGGAATTGTGTACACACACAAAAAAAACATTGCAGAAGCACAAAGAACAGATGTACCAAGGAGACCCACTCCCCACACCTAGACTGAATTCTCTAATGGTTTGATGGTAAGGGCATTGATTGTGAGACCACAGGAGAGGCATACAGGTATGAACACTGTACTGGTTACTCTGTATGCTTATCTCATGAGAAAACACTCTCCAGCTACCTTGAAAGAAAAAGTGAAAGTCACTCAGTCATGTCCGACTCTTTGAGACCCTAGGGATTATACAGTCCATGGAATTCTCCAGGCCAGAATACTGGAGTGGATAACCTTTCCCTTCTCCAGGGATCTACCCAACCCAGGGATCAAACCCAGGTCTCCCTCACTGCAGGAAGATTCTTTGCCAGCTGAGCTACAAGGGAAGCCCAAGAATACTGGAGTGGGTAGCCTATCCTTTCTCCAGTGGGTCTTCCCCACCCAGGCATTGAACCGGGGTCTCCTGCATCTCAGGTGGATTCTTCACCAACTGAGCTATCAGTTACCTTATTGGCCATTAATTTCGGAAGCCAGATTACACCAGCATCAGTGAGGAGTGGCACCAAAAAAAATGTTAAGATAAAAATCAGAAGTAATCCCCTTAAAAGGGAACAGAGGGACTACTCAAAACTCTTTCATTAAATCACAAAGAAATACATGAAACAAACAGTCTAGACCAGTCCTGTAGGAGCTCTGAGCAGCCGTGTACTATACTGGGTTTCTACTGCAGCTCTCAGAGCGTGATTGAGAAAAACAGACCCCTGGCCTAAATTGGGACTGTGTTCTTTTCCAGTCTAGAAACCTTGAACAACTGACTTCACCTCTATGCTACAACCTCTTCTTCAAATCCTTCAAATTAGACTATACAGGCTTCCAAGTTGCAAGGTCCATGTTTTATACACTTTATGTCTTCTAGCAATTGGTGAATGTAAAGAGGTTATCAACTAGGAGGCCACAAGAGTTCAATCACCATCTAGCGGTCAAACTGATTAACTGCCCTCTGCTAGGACCAATAGTCAGAAACACTGTTTTGTGAAGATACGCTGTGTGCGTGCATGCTCAGTCACCTCTGGCTCTTTGTGACCCCATAGACTGTAGCCCGCCAGGCTTCTCTGTCCATGGGATTTCCCAGGCACAAGAACACTGGATTGGCTTGCCATTACCTTCTCCAGGGGATCTTCCTGACTCAGGGCATAAAAGAAGTCTGTCACATATCTATTATATAGAACTTCTCTAGCTACCTAACTGTAAAATATTCGTCCTGAGATAAAGCCTTAGCGTAGCTAATCCACCTTCTGATTTTGTAGATAAATAACTAACAAAAGTTCACATTTACTCTTCTAACTGCTGGATAACAGAAGCGTTTGTCTCTCACTTCATCCCCACAGCAGTCCTCGGTGTTCCTGTCCCACCTTCATTTTATAGCCGACGTAAAGGAGGCACAGAGAAGTTAGGCAAAATAGCATGGCACAGAATGAAAATCTCAACTCTGGCATTCTCCCTTTCAGAACTTAGGCTTTGTAAATAGAGCAAATCACTTGCCCCAGTTGACAGTTAAAGGAGGAGCTGAATGGACTTCCCTGGTGATGCAGTGGTTGAGACTCTGCCTTCCAGTGCAGGGGACGCAGGTTCGATCACTGGTCAGGGAACTAAGGTTCCACATGCCTCAAGGTGTCGCCAAAAAATAAAAAAAATAAAATAAAAAAGGAAGAGCTTCAGCAGCATGGCTCTGTAATGTTTTGCTGTTTGGTGGCATGAATGAAGGCCATCCAGGTCATATTTACGTCACGGGTATCTCCCATGTAGAGGCAAAGAAGGCAATATCTTAAAATACTTGGAGGTGAGTGGTTTCCTCATGTCTAGAATAAATGCTTTTAATCATAAAGCCTCACAGCTTTACAGAGACCACCAAGTCAGTATATGGACACAGGGACATTCTATTTCCAGGCAGGTGTACAACTGCGGGCAAGTAATGTAATCTCTCTGGCCTTCAGTTTTCTCATTTGCAAAGATGAGAGTGCATTAATCTCCTAAAAACTTCTTGGTTCTGACAGTTTATGAATTCAGTGGTTTAAAGTGTCTGGAGAAGGATGAGACAGTCACCCATGAGCTCTGGACTAAATGATCTGAAAATAGGCCCTGGTGAATGACACTCTCCACCTGTCAGCTGTCTGATGACTTAAAACACAAAAGAGAGCTCCACATCTCCTTATTATTCAGGATCTAAATAAAATGAGGGAGATTTCAAACTGACTTTTTTCTTTAGGAGACACTTCAGGACATTAGTGATGGACAGATTCACGCATATCATTAAGAATCTGACGGACAGAGCTGAACAGCCTGTTTGTCAATTATTAGCCTCTTTGAACAATTAAGCCAAAGATCGAGATCAAAACAAGGGCTACACATTGACTAGTCCACTCCTGAGAAAAGCAAGACAAGGTCTCCATCTTTGGATGACAGGCTCAGATGCTGTCGAGTCTACTGAAGGATATGGCACATTTAACAGCATCAGAGCATTCTGCATTAACATTTAATTAGTGCAAGCTTTCTAATGCTGAAGAATGCCAACCTGGGTAGAAATAATGGGCTAAGATGGGGACAAAGAGAACACACAGTGCTTAGTGATTTTCCATGCACTTGACTGCTCTTGGAAATGTCCAGTTGGTCTACTGAAAACAATGCCACCCGCGCGGGGCAATTACTAAGGTTTCAACAGTCCCAAAGTTCTCTCTCCTTAGGATGAACCTGTCCCTTCTAGTATTAATACTAGCAGGTTAATGATACCAAGTAAGTGAGTACTTTTAATATTTAATCTTTTAATCTAAATTCAATTAAGTTTCAAGAGTCTTGGGGAATCTGACAGGAGGAAGAACAAAGAGCTCTCACTCATTCCTCTCCAAGGGCCTTACTCTACAAACAGATACGGTGGAGGCTGTGTTGACAGAGGAAAAACTAAATGTGTAAGCTTGCTTAAGGAACTTAATCAATGGAGATATTTCGGGTAACCTTGTCCTGCAAAAACATGCTTATTCTCTACAAGTAAACATTTATTTTATAATTTTTCTCACTCCCCAAACTCATTCAAATTTGAGGGTAAAAAAACTGCCTAGGCATTGTTTCATCTCTTTCCCAAAATATGTGTAGTTGTGGGAATTCTGGCCAGAATACTAGAATTCTCCATGGAATTCTCAAGGCCAGAATACTGGAGTGGGCAGCCGTTCCCTTCTCCAGGGGATTCTCCCAACCCAGGAATTGAACCCAGGTCTCCTGCATTGCAGGCAGATTTTTTACTAGCTGAGTCACCAGGGAAGCCCATACCTGTGAACACACCACAGCAAAGAAAGTCTCAGAAGGGCTGTGAGAAGCCTAAGGTGTGAGTGTGCACGTGGAGTGCAACTCATCTCAAAAATGTTATGTCACCAAGGAAATAAAATGAGTTAATTCTGTGCATATCTCACTGAAACACAAATGAAGACACTTTCAACTCATTTTGTAACTTGTGAGCAAACACCGGCAGCAGAGGAATAGAAAATTTTGTGAGGAAATATCAGGTTGTCCATGATCTTGTCTGTTCTTGTGTGAGTGATCTTTATTCCCTGGGTATGTGGTTCAGAAGACAAATTTTCAGAATCAACTTAGGGTGCATCTTCCCTTATTCCAAAATGAATATCCTGGCTGGTCCAAAGCTATCTCAGGCAGCCCACGATAGTCCCAGCCCTGGAACTGTTGTTTCAAGTAACCCTCTCAGGTGGTGGTGCATTGGTAAAGAATCGCCTGCCAATGCAGGAGAAGCAGGTTCAATCTCTGAATCGGGAAGATCCCTTAGAGAAGGAAATGGCAACCCACTCCGGTATTCTTGTCTGGGAAATCCCATGGACAGAGGAGCCTGGCGGGCTATAGAGTCCATGGGGTTGCACAGAGTCGGACATGACTCAGCGACTGAGCGCATATGCACACGTGCGCACACATCCACACACACAACCATTAAGAGCCTGCAGTTGTGTGGAGTGGTTAACAAGCTAGGATTCAGAGTAAGAGAGATCTGGTTTCAAATTCAACATCTTCATGCCTCTATTTCCTGATAGCCTTGTCTATAAAATTGGGAATGAACATATTGGGAGGATTAAATACGGAAATGAGATAACAGATATATAACGCTTAGCATGGTCCTTAGAATACACTAAATGCTAAATAAATGTCAGCAACTTATCATTCTTATCTGTATGATTAAAGCAAGGGTGTGCTGACTCACATCCTTAGGGATATTGCTAGATTCAGGCTTTTCTTCCAGGGAAATAGTCCTGATTTATGGCAGTACTTTCAAAGAGGTGATGTATTTTTCCGAAGTATCTTACGTGTTCCCGGGAAACACTGGGAATGCAGACCTCAAAATATGAAAGAAACATAGTGGAGCCTGCCCCTATAACTAACTGTCCTATGCCAGGGTGTCCAGCCTGCCTCGAGGGCAAGATTGTTTTAGGCTGAGGCCTTTAAGAGCTTTGAATAAATAAGTCCCCAGGGCAGGACAGAAAAGAAAAAAAAAAATTCCACAAGAAATTGAACAGTGTTTACAGTGAGGCCCTCATGTACGCGTGAAAATCCCACTGTGCCTGCTTAAACGCTCCCTTGAACACATTTTAAAATGAGGTCCTTTTTCCCTGTTCCAGTGTTTCAGCCAGTCATTCGCCACTTATTCTGTCTCAGCTCTTTGTGTAGAAGGTGCCAAAGACTAAAGACGCCCAGGGAAGATTTACATGTTACAATTCTCAGCTTTGGAATGAAGTCATCATTCCCCTCTATGCAGACTATGGAGGAGTTGTTCCTTTGTCTTGCAGGAAATTGGAGTAAAATCTTCCCATGTGTGAACTTCAACTAATTACAGTAGAGTTTTGAACAGTTATTGGCTCTCTGCTACTGCTACTGCTGCTGCTAAGTCACTTCAGTCGTGTCCGACTCTGTGTGACCCCATAGATGGCAGCCCACCAGGCTCCCCCAGCCCTGGGATTCTCCAGGCAAGAATACTGGAGTGGGTTGCCATTTCCTTCTCCAATGCATGAAAGAGAAAAGTGAAAGTGAAGTCGCTCAGTCTGTCCGACTGTTAGCGACCCCATGGACTGCAGCCCACCAGGCTACTCCGTCCATTGGATTTTCCAGGCAAGAGTACTGGGGTGGGGTGCCATTCTCAGGTTAATTTCATGTGAAAACTGGAGGAAAAGGGTCAGCTGGGCCATCATAAATATGGCTTCAAAAAGCCATACATCTTAACTATGTTTAATCTCCAAAAATTGTGAATAGTTATTAAGAATGTATGCTTTCAAATATTTTGAATATTAAAGAGTCTTGATTTAGGGGACCCCTAGATTCTGACATATCGCTATTCTTTTATGACAGAAACCATATTGTATTAATTTTGTGGGTCCTGGGCCTAAACATAGTAGGTGTATGGTAAACAGTGGTATCAATCCATGGTTAGCCCTAGAATATCATGTAAGAAAACAGAGAACAATGGCTCTAGAATCAATCTGAAATATACATTAGGCAAGCGACTGACATCCTTAATATTTGACTTTAAGCCACAAAAAGAATATAAGAGCCCTCCCTTCAAACAAATACCCAGCTTCTTTCAAGTCAGCCTCTTTGCTCTCAGAAAGAATACATGCCTAAAATTTTCCCATCACAGATGGCTGGGGTCAGCGTTCTAAACTGTTTGTGCTTTGGCAAAATAACCTTTCAAGTTTGCTGGACCAGTGCAAGATCAAACGCGAGGTAATCTCCAGTCCAATGTGAAGGAACACCGTGACAGCCTGGATTGTGAGAGAAGCTAATCCTTTCCCAGCAGACTCCATGTTATTGTCCACGTGGGTGCACCCCAAAGAGAGGTGCCAAGGAGTTAAGGATCCAAGAATGTTCAACCACAATCCGCCTGCCAAGCTGTTTGCCGACGTTTGCCGTTCAGGTGAGGATCATTTGTATTTCAGGTCCTGTAAGCAGCAAAGTGGACGCCGTGCTGTGTGCTCAGAAAGATGTTAATAAACAGTGCTGGACAGAGCAGAGCTGAAGGCACCTTGTGGATGTCACAGTGAGAACGTGGCTGTCCCAGCCGCAAAGCCCCGTTAGGAGACGTGTCAAAGCCCTTGCTGCCCTGAGAAATGAGGCCTTTGACGTTTCATAAGGCCTGGTGGCTGTCTGAAAGAATAGGGGAAATTGGGAACCAAAGGGCGGTTGCTACCAGTATGGATACTGTTAATAACATAAGAGCTATTCCCCTTCTCATCACCATCATTTATGTCAACTACAGAGTCGATCTCTGGTACCCTTAAAGGAACGCTGCAGGGACAGGATGCCCCGTCTCTGTTCATGACACATCAGTAATTTGTGGTGAGAAGATGGACTTTACGAAACAGTGATCTCTCTACAGTACATGATGTCTTTTTTTAGAGGGGGCTAAGAAAACATCAGCACACCTGGAGAAGCCCATCGTGATCTTCAAAAATCCCCAGGAGCTTTTGTCCACTCATGTTTTATTATTGATATTTTGTTACAGACCACCCCCTCAGAAAAAGCCCCACAAAACTGTCATCAAACTAAACCAAAGGGAAAGAAAAAAAAAAAAAAAAGCAAAACATAGTGAAGGGTAGCTTAAAACCAGAAAGCAGATCATGATCTGTTCTGTACTACACAGCTGAGTGGAAACGACCAGAAGCAAAGGCTGGTCCCTTTAGCACACAGCTGGAAAGCTAACACTCTGACTCAGGGCCTGTTTGCGCTTTCTCATCCCCCACCCTCCTTCCAGGAACTGAGATTCCAGCTCAGTGGTGAGACAAACCACTTTTAAAAGTGAACTTCTGGCAACTGGAATGAAGAGCCAGCTTCCAAGGACAGTATTTTCATTTTCAAAAAGTTGTCTAGGGAAATGTGAAGTGATTAGTGAAAGGGCCAGGGGGCACAGATATCACACCAACAACGAAGAAGGCAAAGCATCACTAACTGCAGGACAGGGACTGTTGGAAGCCAGGCATAAAGCAGAGCGGCAGCTGTGAGGAGGCGATCTGGAGGTCCCCGGGCCGGGGGGGAGACTGCTCTTGTTTCCGGAGGGAAAGAGCTGGCCGAGTGTCAGGAAGGTAAGTGTGTGTGCTGGCTGAAGAGGAGTTTTAGGAGAAGCAGAAGAGAGAAGGTGCTTATAAATTTTAAGTGATATCAGATTAGGACTTGCCATGTTGAGACTCCAAAACCCACCATCTGGATAAAACACGAAAATAAAAAGCTGGGGGTGTTAGTCGATTTTATTCAGATTTGTGGGTTCTGGGGATGGTAAAATAATTCACTGATCTATCACCTATCTTATTGTAAAATCTAGAAATAAAGAGGATGATAAAATTCTGCCATGAATCAAATGGCACTGTGCCATCAGTGACGTCGAATCGTTACGAGGACACAGAATAAATACCATCAGATGAAAAGTACTGGATGGCCTATGTATAGTTAAACGAAATTTTGGTCCAAATATTTTACGCTCTGAGATTTTTCTTGTACTTTCCAGTTAGAAAATTCTCTCTCAGTTTATTAGGAAAGGGTGTGGACTGAAAAGAGTAGTTTCTCAACTACCCTGAGGCAGACCAAATAGAGGCCTGGCTAAATCATGGACAATTTTCATCATCCTCTTGGAGTTCTAGAACAGTGTGGAAACCAGGAGAATAAGGTACCTGCTCTGTGGACTGTTGACAGAGGGTCCAGGCTGTGAGAGACTACATTTGCCTCGTGGCTGTTTGCAATGAACAGGGGTAAAGAAAGAAGAATGTTCAGTCCAGGCAAATAAAGACGAGCTACCGATGAAAATTAAACTAAAAGTGCAGCAAAGGAAATATAAATCAAACAAAATGATCAGTACCCATGAATCAAGGAAACTGGCTTTTCTTTGGTTGAAGAAACAAAATCAAGGAACATCTATATTATTCATCACTGAAGAAACATGGATGGTGGTTTGGGCATGCACATCACAGAGGGTACACTTCCCCCCTTTTCGGGGTGAAAACATAAATGACTACACCACCCAAAGATCTCTGCATATTTAATTACAATTAATATTACAAACTGCAATATTTTTACGTGACGGATTTCAAATATACTTTACATAGTTTTTCATCTTCCAGTACACTGGAAAAATATTACAATTCTTGGCAGGTAGGTCAAAAATAATGATAAAGTGCGATTGTTCTGTGTATAGTGATGAAGACTCAATAAGTTAAATACTCAAATAAAGGCTAAAATTTGACTTGAAAAGCCAGTATTCCTTCACATTCTTAAACTAGGATCTATAGGAAACTAGTGAATGTAGTAAAAAAAAAAATTCTAAAAAGATAATAACATTTATCAGCATAGAATTTAAGTGTTTATAACAAAAAAAATACAAATGGAATAAATATTTCTAAAAAGTAAAGAAATGGAATGATAATCAAAATGAATATAATCATAAAGCCAGACCAAAAAAAAAAACAAAACGAAAAACGAGCCTCTAATTACACAGAGAAATCAAGGTAGAGAGGGTAGCAGGGGCCAAAACTGGTCTTTTCTTCCTCATTGTGTGCCAGGGAGACAGCCCCACAACAGGCCTTGTGTGTGCGTTATCTTGAGCTGGTGCCACTCTGGGGGCAATACAATCACAGAGAACCTTCAAGACCACCTTCAGGAGCTTCTCTGCTTGAGAGTCAGCAGAACCCCCGTCGGTCTTATAAACTCATGGTCTCATGAAATGCTCGGTTTTGTCCACCTCTGCCTGAGGCACCCCTTTATGTGGAGCCTACCTTTCTGAGGTGGACTATGGCGGCGGTGGGCTGAAGGGAGGGGCCGCCAAAGGGACAAGGGGCACCGTTCTATTAGAAATGGCCCTTGGAGCAAGAAAAATAATTTGTCTCCCTGCTTATGAACCGCAACGTTGAACCCTGATTCTTCTGAAAAACAGAACTGCTCTTTTCGCTCCTGATTGCTTGTGGAGAGGGTTCAAGGCAGGACTGAGGAAACGGAGCTCTTCCGTGTCACTGAGTGACAACCCCACGCTGCCTGGGGACCCCCGCTCTGCAAGGGGAGAGCCCTTGGACCCTGCGTCAGGTACAAAGGCCGCCGCGCCCCCGTGTTCCCTCCCTTGGGCCAACTGAAAGGAACCCGTGGGAAGTTACCGTTTTCTGTCTGTTTGGGGTACTTCTTCCCGAGGTAGGACTCACAGATCCCGAGGTGTCCAGTTCGTCAGCAGAAGACCAGGAAGACAGATCCTACGTGAAAAACAGATGCTCTTAACGATGCCACGTCCCAAAGCCATGATGGCTTTGTGATCTGCAAACTATTTCCCACCCCATCCCCATCTTTGGGAAAAAGAGAAGGGGAGGAATAGAAAGGCAGATGTACAGAAGACATGTGTGGACATGTGGGGAGTGGGGGGCACACCGGATGAACTGCGAGATTAGGATTGACATAAGTACACGTGTAAGACAGATAGCTAGTGGGACTCTGCCTTATCGCACAGGGAGCTCAGCTCAGAGCTCTGTGGTGACCTAGAGGAGTGGGATGGGGGTGGAGAGTGGGAGGGAGGTCCACGAACGAGGGGATGTATGTATGCAAATAGCTGATTCACTTAGTCGAACAGCAGAAACTAACAACACTGTAAAGCAACTATACCCCAGTTTAAAAAACAAACGGAAAATAGAATCAGACAGTTGCAGTAAAAACAGAACCTAATTCTTCTAGTGTGTTGGGCTTTCCTGGTTGTGAGTTTGGGCCTTCGGGAAAATAGAGGTATTTATTTATTTAATAGCTTGTTTTAATAGCTAGGTATTTAATAGCTCTGTCATTACTGGGTCACTTGAAGCTTTGTCATCTCACACACTATTAAAGTAATGCTCAAAATTCTCCAAGCCAGGCTTCACCAATACAGGAAATGTGAACTTCCAGATGTTCAAGCTGGTTTCAGAAAAGGGAGAGGAATCAGCGATCAAATTGCCAACATCCGCTGGATTATGGAAAAAGCAAGAGAGTTCCAGAAAAACATCTATTTCTGCTTTCTTAACTATGCGAAAGCCTTTGACTGTGTGGATCACAATAAACTGTGGAAAATTCTGAAAGAGATGGGAATACCAGACCACCTGACCTGCCTCTTGAGAAACCTATATGCAGGTCAGGAAGCAACAGTTAGAACTGGACATGGAACAACAGACTGGTTCCAAATAGGAAAAGGAGTACGTCAAGGCTGTATATTGTCACCCTGCTTATTTAACTTCTATGCGGAGTACATCATGAGAAACGCTGGGCTGGAAGAAGCACAAGCTGGAATTAAGATTGCCGGGAGAAATATCAATCACCTCAGATATGCAGATGACACCACCCTATGGGAGAAAGCGAAGAGGAACTGAAAAGCCTCTTGATGAAAGTGAAAGAGGAGAGTGAAAAAGTTGGCTTAAAGCTCAACATTCAGAAAACGAAGATCATGCATCTGGTCCCATTACTTCACTGGGAAATAGATGGGGAAACAGTGGAAACGGTGTCAGACTTTATTTTTGGGGGCTCAAAAATCACTACAGATGGTGATTGCAGCCATGAAATTAAAAGACGCTTCCTCCTTGGAAGGAAAGTTATGACCAACCTAGACAGCATATTGAAAAGCAGAGATATTACTTTGCCAACAAAGGTCTATCTAGTCAAGGCTATGGTTTTTCCAGTGGTCATGTATGGATATGAGAGTTGGACTATAAAGAAAGTTGAGCACTGAAGAGTGCTTTTGAACTGTGGTGTTGGAGAAGACTCTTGAGAGTCCCTTGGACTGCAAGGAGATCCAAACAATCTATCCTAAAGGAGATCAGTCCTGGGTGTTCACTGGAAGGACTGATGCTGAAGCTGAAACTCCAATACTTTTGGCCACCTCATGCAAAGAGTTGACTCATTGGAAAAGACCCTGATGTTGGGAGGGATTGGGGGCAGGAGAAGAAGGGGATGACCGAGGATGAGATGGTTGGATGGCATCACCGACTTGATGGATGTGAGTTTGGGTAAACCCCGGGAGTTGGTGATGGACAGGGAGGCCTGGCATGCTGCGATTCATGGGTCTACAAAGAGTTGGACACGACTGAACAACTGAACTGAACTGAACTGAAGCTTTATTATTTCTCAGTGACAGAAATGGACTGACGTGAAGTGGGTGATGGAATCTGCCTTAGAGCTGCAGGGTGATCAGGCTGGAGAGACAGCACATCGGTCATCCAGGAGCCACCCCTTTTAGGATCAGAGGGACTGTACTGTTTCTGGCACCTGCTGTTACTGGGAGTAGATAGTTTTTTTGCCCGCAGCATGTTTGTGTGTTCATAACAGGATTTCATAAGTGAATGTCTGAAGTCTTACCTGCAAAAGCATTTCTTAAAACCAACAATAGTACTATGATGCAGTAGATTCACCAATAAATAAAGAGATAAACAAACAAGTAAATAGATAAATAAAAGCTAGTAGAGAACACTTCTTATGACTTAACTGTCATCTATGTCAGGCAAATTCATGCCTTCTAAGGTCTGAATATGAAACTCATGTGCGCCAGTTGCTTGTGACCTCCTTCGCTGTGTTACTGAAAGCACATGCATTCTTTTTTTTTTTTTTAAGCACATGCATTCTTAAATAAACTGGGTAAAATAAAATGCCATAATAGTGGTGCTAACAGGGTCAGCAGTAACAGTTACAAGAGGATTTTTGGATGTAACAGAATCAAAAGTAGTGTCCTGTTAATGAAAGTTTTCGAGTTGCTTTTTTATTTTGAGACAGATTTGTAAGAGCAGTGATTGAAAGAAAAGACACTCTATTCTGACAAGTACTCCATTCAGAGTCTTTCTGAAATGGATAAAGATGGTGCTTGTTTGGTTTCCTGCAGGAAATTTGACACAATGATGTCTGTTGAGAGCTTACCTGCTGACTGCTTGACATGTCTAATAACTTCTCCAGCTCCTTGATATGACGACTGACCTCCTTCAAGAGAAGTTTGAGTCGATTTCCAATCACGTGGACTTTTTCTTTGGCTTCTAAACAGTCTGTGCCTTCAGCATTCACCAACAGTTGGCAAGACATGTCTTGCAGTGAGGCCACTTTGAGTTGAGATTCCAACAGCTCATGCCTTATTTGCTAAGAATATAATAAAAAATATTTTTCTAAGAATTTTTGATACTTGGAGAAAGTCCCCATGTGCAGGATGACATCACTTTAAGTCAGTGGACAATTATATCCAAGCATCACACGAGGAAGGATATAGCAGCCATCGCCTTTGGGAATCAGGGACCTATGTTCTAATCTTACCTCTCCCAAAAAGCATCCTATAAAATCCTTGAACCTTTCTGATCTGTTTTCTCATTTGGCGGTTGCTGTTTTTCAGTCACTAAGTCCAACTCTTTGTGACCCCACGGACCGCCACATGCCAGGCTCCCCTGTCCTTCGCTATCTCCTGGAGTTTGCTCAAATGCATGTCTATTGAGTCTGTGATGCTATCTAACTGTCTCATCTTCTGCCACCCCCTTCTTCTCCTGCCCTCAATCTTTCCTAGCATCGGTCTCTTTTCCAATCAGTTGGCTCTTCAGATCAGGTGGTCAAAATATTTGAGCTTCAGCTTCATCATCAGTCCTTCCAATGAGTATTCAGGGTTGATTTCCTTTAGGTAAAATGGTGATATTAACTCCTGCCTGGTCCACAGTATTATTGGAAGGTACATATTGGTGAATGTATGTCAACTTATTTAAAATATAAAGTATTATGCAAATGAGACCTAAAATAGTAATTTAAAAAGAAAAGTAAAACATATAAATGCAGAAAAACAGCTTGGTTGAGGTATACTCTGATATCTATTTGAGATTTTTTAAAAGGTATATGGGTGATTCATCACTCACAACTTAATGTCTGAGGTCAAAAGTCTGGAAAAATGTAGCTGCATAGCTATTTCCTCTGGGTTTCTAAGACCTTTATAGTACTGAACTAAAAGCTGCCAATTCTGTTGGTTAGGTCACTGTGAGTGTTAAATGTTAAAAAATAACATTTTAAAAATACAGAAAGTGACAAAGTGAAAATTATTTTCTCCTAATGGAACTCAAATATGCTTCCTTATCTTCCATAAAATCACTTAAGTATATGGCACATTATATTGTCTGAAGTTCTTTGCATAAGAATCTACACAAAAATCTTGCAAATATCCTTTTGAATTTAGTACTAGAAAAAGTTTCCTATTCCTTGAGAACTAGTGTATTTCCTTTTTGTCAGGTAATGAAAATTGTTTAACTTACCATGTTTCCCTTGTCTTAAATTTCAGAAAACTTGATGCTGAGGTTGAATCTACATACTTAATTCTTCTTAAGAATCTTTAATGGTCTCTATTTTAATAGATTCTCTATTTTAATAGATTTAATGTCCTTTTATTATCAGTTATCCGAAATAGTCTTGGGACGTAGATTCAATATATAAAGTTTAAATTAGAAATAAATTGAAAATAAGCATAGAGCTGCCTTGATAAAAACAGGCTAATTAAGATGAAGACCATCTGAGGATTTTCCTGGTGCTACAGCAGTTAAGACTTTGCTTTCCAATGCAGGAGATGTGGGTTTGATTCCTGATCAGAGAGCTAAGATTCCACATGCCTTGTGGCCAAAAAACCAAAAACATTAAACAGAAGCAAGATTGTAACAAATTCAATTAAGACTTTAAAAAAATGTCTCAGAAAAAAAACCTTTTTACAAAAGTCTATTAAAAAATTAGCTAAAAAAACAAAGATGACAGATTTTTAGATAAGCAATGGCTTTAGAATAAGATTCTAAAGCCAGCATATGCCATCTTCTATGCACATGCTTGCTTCACAAAGATGAGAAATCGTGAGGGGCAAGGAAAGACTAGGAGGCTACAGCATAAAAGGGAAATAAGCAGAAGCACCTGTAACACAAGCAGAGGCCGTCCAAGTCCACGTATCTTACCTTAAGCTGTTTGTGATGGTCCTGAAGTATTTCTGCATCAAGGTTAGAATCAATGGGGACAATTTCATTTTTCCTTCTGTCAATGTTCTCCAGCATAAGAAGCAAACCGTGACTCATTTCATGAAAATCCTATGGAAAAAATACAATATGGAGCATAAAATCATCTTGAATGAGACATTTTTCTTTCTCTCACAGCTTAAATATCCATGCATTACAATTCCTACCATTGGTTTTCAGATCTTATACACAACTCCTACCTAAGCAAGGCACTGAAGTTATTGTAATTATCTGAGTTCGAGTTCTTACCAAAAAGCATCTAATTTATTACTCTAGGGAAAAATTAGACATAAGGAAAACTGGCATCAAATACTGAATTCCTAGGGCTCTAACACAGATTGAAGACAAGAACTCTCCTCTCTCTTTCTCCTGTATTCAAATTTTTCCAACATTAAAAAATATATATTTGCTTATTTGGCTGTGCTGGGTCTTAGTTGTGGCATATGAAATCTAGCTCACTGACTAGGGATTGAACCCAGGACCCCTGGACTGGGAGCATGGAGTCTTAGCCACTGGACCACCAGGGATGCCCCCAAATCTTTCCATCTTTGAAGGCCTAAATACAATCCATTCTCTCCAGACATCCATGTGTTCATTTAATCAAGGTATGGTTATGGAAGATCTCCATGGTGGGAGATGCTAAAGTAGAGATGGGGGAAACCACAGCTTGGGTACCTGCTTTCAAGCAGCCATTACTCTCGGGGGCACCTACAATCCTGGAATACAGGCTTCCCATACCTTCTCAGATTATAACCCAAACTCCTGGCCCTGCCCACAAAGCCCTGCATGATCTGTCTCCTGACCACCTCCTGGATCTTTCTTGGCCGTTTGTCTCCGATCACACTGGCCTCCTTCTCTCCTTGAAGACGCTAAGCCCTTTCCTGCTTCTGAGACTTGCCACTTGCTTGACCTCCTTCATGGCAACATCCTTCTGGTGTCAGCTTCCCTTCTCACCATTTCAGAGTGCTTTCATTTGGTTACCCTTGTCATCATCTGGAAGTGGCTTGGTTAAGCATTTATTTGCATTTGTGCTGTCCATCTTCCCCAACAAAAGCAAAGGCTGGGCTGTATCCTGCCGCTTAGTGCAATGTCTGTCATATCTGTAAACACTGGGCAAGTAACTGTGGTCTGAATGAATGGGTAAATATTTGTAATGCTCACTTGGATGTCTCCTAATGTGCTCAGAAAATATCTGTTGAATGAATAAATGAATGAGTCAAAGGAGGAATGGTGAGAATTGATGGGAATAGTCTCTTGCAAATTCTAAAGGAGATGGGTTTTTTCAACTCTGGGTCATATGTACACATTCTCCAGTAAAATGAAAACTGGGCACAGAGTTATCTCACATGAATACTGACTTTGGGAAGTAACTGCATCCCTCTAGCGATCTTGATAAATTGAGTCACAGACTCAGCCGCACTGGAAATGCTGGATTCTGGAACGTGGCCGGCCCAAAGCCCCACAGACCTGGCACTGCATGAGTGCATCCTGGAGAAGACCCCGCCACTCCTCCAGCAGGGAGCACACGCGGTCCCACTGCCCATTCATCTGGGACAAGCGATCCTGAAGATCCTGGCTCTCCTCCCGGCCCGTCTGAGTGAACTCGGAGCTGCACAGATGGATGGAGAGGATGATGGCTTTGCGCTGGTCCACAGCTTTCTGGAGCTCCTGCAAAGAGAAAGGAGAACAATCAAACAAAGAAAACAACAATAAAAACATTAAAGAGATGTAGTCTGAGACCTCTGGAAATGCTTCACCCAAATTAAAAAGATCCATTAATTAACACGGGCCTTAGCAAGATGGCTAAGGTACACACCACTGGGGAACCACACTGGAGCTAAAAGAATTGGGTCAGATATAGACTTACTGACACAAATGGATCTTAAGAAAATATGGTTGTAAGTGAAAGAGTCATAAACAGATTGCTAGAGGTTACAAAACAGCACTTAGGCAATTTAAAATATATTGTGCACACACAAATCCACATTTTTCAGGAATACATGTGAAAAAAGAAGATTAAAATTTTGGAATGGTTGCTATGGGTTTCAGGAATGGGGATTAAGAAACAGTGGGAGAAAAGGGATAGATAAATAAAATAAGGAACTTTGCAGGAAGCAAAGATGATCCTGGGCAGTGAACTGAAGAGCACGATGAACTCAGCCCCCATCATGGGAGTCCAACAACAAACCAACCAAAAGAAACCAGACACAGCATCGTCCAACAGTTCTGAGCAGCAGGAAATGTGCTCTCAGTTCCAGCGCACAAATTCAATTTCAGTAGACTAACGCTACTCACTGGGCTCCAATATCACTGTGGACAGTGACTGCAGCCCTGAAATTAAAAGACGCTTGCTCCTTGGAAGGAAAGCTATAGCAAACCTAGTTAACATATTAAAAAGCAGAGATATCACTTTGCCGACAAAGGTCCATATAGTCAAAGCTATGGTTTTTCCAGGAGTCCTGTATGGATGTGAGAGTTGGACTATAAAGAAGTCTGAGTGCTCAAGGACTGATGCTTTTGAATTGTGCACTGGAGAAGACTCTTGAGAGTCCCTTGGACTGCAAGGAGATCAAACCAGTTAATCCTAAAAGAAATCAACCCTGAATAGTCATCGAAAGGACTGATGCTGAAGTTGAAGCTCCAATACTTTGGCCACCTGATGCAAAGAGCCAGCTCACTGGAAAAGTCTGAGAAGGACTGAGGGCAGGAGGAGAAGAGGGTGACAGAGGATGAGACGGCTGGATGGCATCACCAACTGCATGGACATGAGTTTGAGCCAACTCTGGGAAAGAGTGAGGACGGGGAAGTCTGGCGTGCCACGGTCNAGCCAGCTCACTGGAAAAGTCTGAGAAGGACTGAGGGCAGGAGGAGAAGAGGGTGACAGAGGATGAGACAGCTGGATGGCATCACCAACTGCATGGACATGAGTCTGAGCCAACTCTGGGAAAGAGTGAGGACGGGGAAGTCTGGCGTGCCGCGGTCCATGGGGTCTGCTTCTGCAAAGAAGCCGACGTGACCTAGCTGCTGATAACAATGCTACTCAAAGTTGTGCGCGTAGGTATGAGATGCGCTGCTTGGTAAGAAAGCAGATTCCTAGGCCCCGGCCTCCAGCTGTTCTGACTTCACAGGCACCGACAGTTAGTGGTTCACAGCCTGAGAACACTGCCTTTGCCACAGGCCAGACTTTTTGAGATGATGAAGAGAATAAATAGTATTTCATCAGCTAACAAATTTAGCTTGGTTTCACAAAAAACAAAACAACAACAAACGGGCGACTGATGTGTTACTGTGTGTATGTCCCCAAAATCTAGAACTAAATTTCAAGAACTTGAGTACAAGGTTATACATTAATCACTGAATATCTTGGTACTGTTTAAATGTTTCCAGATCAAAGTAGAGTCAGTGACCCTATAGATCACATCTACCCAGGCTACATTTTCTTATAATTCTCACCATTTGTTATGTTTCCAACTCGTCTTAATTTTCACTTTTAAGTGGATTCTTAACATGCCATGATATAGAGTAAACCACAGAAACAGCACAAAATCCACAATATTGTAGAAAGTACTAGGTTATTCCACATATTTATCCTCAGAAGACATACAGGAAAGATAGGGGAGGGATGCATAAGAGGGTGGCTTTTTCTTATCACATAGGCTGACTTTCAAGGTCCCAGTTTTTCCACTCTGATCTCACTTAGGCCTCAGATTCTGGCCAGTGTTTGCTTCATCAACCTTTTAAGGAACTGATTATAATGCAACACTGCCTTACATTTTCCTGGAGAGACACTCAA
Source organism: Oreotragus oreotragus (assembly GCA_006410675.1). NCBI lineage: Eukaryota > Metazoa > Chordata > Mammalia > Artiodactyla > Bovidae > Oreotragus > Oreotragus oreotragus. The sequence goes on from SJYX01022635.1 coordinate 172,270, forward strand.
ATAATTTAAGCACTCTAAAAAAAAGAAAAAATGTAATCCAGAGAATAGAAATTGCATCTCCCATCTGATGCTTCATCTTGAAATTGATGGAGCTGGCACAGAGGTTACTGTATAAGAAGTCTGAGCAGTGGTCGGGAAGACTCATTTCACTGTTTGAAAATTTAAAACAAAAATAACAGCTAAAACAAGGCAGAAAAACATCAGCCCCAAAGAAAACCAGCATACACAGAAACCAGAGAGACACAAAGGCAGTGTGCTTTGCTTAATCCTTGAGTCTAGAGGGCCCAGTAGCTACATCTGAGGAAGAGCACAGCTTAAGGTTCTCCAAACAAAAAGGCAGGACCAAGAGAGCTATTAAGAAGACACTGAGCTCTCCACCCATAGTGTGCTTACAAAAGTCTCCACACATGCATCTCAATGCATCTCAATAGCTGGGCTGAGATCTAGAGAGGGAGTTAGAGAAGATTATCTTCTGTACTACACCCAATAGGGTCAAAATCAAATGGAAATGTCAGGTGTTTTAGCAGGATTACTCCACAGGTTTTGTTTAGTTGGATTCATTACACTGAAAATTGCTTCTGCCACTATCATAATCTATTTCAGAAGTTCTGCTGATTCCAGGATGACAAGCGGCTTCCTTAGGTCTCCACAAATTCACATGTATACCATCTAGGAGAGGTTTCCTCTCCAGCTCTAGACAGACTTGTAGGACCCTGGCCATAGCTGTGTGCCTTAAAAGAGGTTAACTAGGTCCCAGAGGTACCTGGAGGTTTTATGCAATTTTAACTGCTCATTAAATCATAATTATTTTCATGAGGGGTTTCCCTGGTGGCTCAGATGGTAAAGAATCCTCCTGCAATGCAGGAGATACACATTGGATCCCTGGGTGGGGACAATCCCCTGGAGAAGGGAATGGCTACCCACTCCAGTATTCTTTCCTGGAAAATTCCACAGACAGAGGAGCCTGTGGGCTACAGTTCATGAGGTCTCAAAGAGTTGGATGTGACTGAGTGACTAAGACACACACACACTTTTATGGGGCTGGTTCTGCAATTAAATCCAGCTCTCAACCCTTCTAAACCTTCCTAAGAACACTCTGACTTGGGATGGCTGGGAAAACATTCGTGTCCATTTCCACCAACCACTGGCCCACTGTATGTGTAACAGCCAGGGCTGGTGTTTTTCATCTGACCGGGCATTCCACATGGCCGCTTTCTATCTGGCACCATGGGAAAGGCTGAGGGCAGCTACCTTCAGCTTCTGGATTTGGAGCGCAATGGACTGGATGTCGGTGCTGAGCTGTAGGCGCTGAAGCTGTTCTAGGTCGCCCTCCATCTCTCGCAGCCAGGTCAGAACGTTATTCAGATCAGAGTCCAGCTGCTGCCTCCTCTGGGGCTTCTGTTTCATCCTCAGCTCCTTGCTCAGAGCCTCTGCCTGGATGAGTTCCCAGCGGTCAATCACACCTGGCAAGACAGGACATGCACACGAGAGTGAGGGGTTTTCCTCCATGCGGAATGTTTAGGAAATGCTTGAAACCGACAGGGGAACTAACTCTAAAACAGAAAAGAAAGTAACGCCACTGGGCATTTCTATTGCTGTCAGCTGTAAGTAACAGTATAGTGGCTGTATTTTTCCTATCTGAATTTTTAACAATGATGGGGAAGAAAAAATCAGCTACATAAGATTTAACACTATAAAGAGATTTATGAAGTCATAGCATTAAAGTGAGTGGACATCGGGACTTCCCTGGTGGTCCAGTGGCTAGGACTCCCTGCTCCCAATGCAGAGTGGCCTGAGTTCGATCCCTGTTCAGGGAACTAGATCCTGCATGATGCAGCTAAGACCTGGGGCAGCCAAAATAGATACATACAGAAATATTAAAAACAACAACAACAACAATAAAGTTGGTGAAGATAACTTTCAGCTCTTGGTTTCTTTCTGCAATAGAGCTCTGAGAGCATTGGGCATGTATACAGAAGATTCCTGACTAGTGATTCAGAGATGATGCTTCACAAAAACCACTGTGATACTTTTTACCTTCTTGTTCTGTCCCCAGAGATCCTCGTAACCTGGAGGAAAGTTCTCAGGACAGAATTGTATAGACTGAGGTAAGCAACACAGTGGAACTCAGAGGCATCAAAGCGTTTTGAGAGCTTCTATTTCACTCTGTCCTGAATAGAGCACAACTCACTCACCAGCTGTTTGGGTTTCAGTGCTATTCAAGTTAACAAAGCCAGGAAAATGGTCCTCTTCCTCGGTCAGCTCGTGTTCCAGTCTTTTCACTGAGTCTATGCTGCCGCTGCATTCACCCAGCAGTTTCATCTGTTTAGACACAGGAAAGAGGCTCCCTTATCACAAAATTCTCAAGCTGTCGTGAGTGCAGGAGATCCTGGGGAAAATATCTTTGGAGTTCCTCAAAAAGGACAGTGGCTAAGTGCTACCTCTCTGTAAAGAGTAAGATGCTCTTAGCTTCCCTGATGGCTCAGTGGGAAAGAATCTGCCTGCCAGTTCAGGAGACATGAGCTTCCTCTCTGGTCTGGGAGAATCCCACATGCGATGGGGCAACTAAACCTTGAGCACCACAAGTAAGGCCGTGCTCTAGAGTCTGTACTCCACGAGAGAAGCCACTGCAACGAGAAACCCTTGCACCCCAACCAGAGAGTAGCCCCGTTCACCACAACTAGAGAAAAGCCTGTGCAGCGATGAAGATCCCGCACAGCCAAAAAAAAAAAAAAAAAAAAGTAAGCTGCTCTGCTGGAAACAAAAAAGTCAAGTTCAAAAACATGCTTCTAAAACATGTGACACATTCATATTTACATAAAGCAATGCCTTGAAGATATACTTGGCACACATGGTTTTGCACAAGTCCTCCCAATTTCTTTTAAAATTTATGAATCAAAACAGACGAAATCGATCTGGGATTTAACACTCAGAGTCCCCAGCTGGCAATATAACATATTGTCTTTGGCAAGCTGCTCCCTTTTTCTTAAACTGAAGTGTGGGAACAGTGATATTACCACAAATCTCACAGGGGCATCTATTTGCATTAAGTAATTAAAATGCTTAAAAGAATAAAACAATATTAACACCAGCTGTTTCATGAGAAAATCTAAGCAATGCTTAATGGATACTAAGGGAATACATTTTGACATCAAAAGAAAAGCTTCCAACTCCATATTTAATGTCATGCACATATTCAAAGACTAAAGGAACAAATCATTTCAAGGCACGCCTGCTACACTGATCATAACGTTTTCTTTCAAAGCCCTTACCAAAGCACGTTGCTATTAAGTTACTTTGATTGCTTTTTATTGGTGTTAAGTATAATCTCAGTGATTTCAGCACACTCATTGTGAAACTGTATTATATTTTTTAAAAGGAGATTTCACTATAATAGAAGTCAGGATAAGAGGCCAAATTGAACAGGAAGTAAACTCATGATTAATTAATTACTCTTCTGTGACTGTGAAGATGTTAACGTCAACATAAAAGGTTCTCTCCCCTGGTTTCAGAAAAGCAGCACATGTGAATTGTCATTAGGCTTAGGGAAATTAATTTTTCTTTCCTTTTACGAGGCAGTCTTTGGGGCATGACAGAAGGCCTTGAAGAGATTTGCTTTCAAATCTTCTTGCTTAAGTATGGGTCAGAAAACAGGTAATTCTCTGAGTATTTCTCTGGGAAGTTATTCCGTCAGTAACTTGAGCAGAGCAAAGCTATTACATACTTTACAAAAAGCTTCAAAAATGGAACTGGTAATACACACAATCTCTCGCCATCTTCTCTCTAAATCTCGTTAGTCAGAATTGTTTTCCCCCAGAATGAGAGAACAAACAAGAGAATAAAAAAGTCCCAGGATCATCAAGTGACTCCAATGACACCCAGGAAAAGAACTAAACCCATTCCATGTCAGCAATATATCAGCTGAAATCAGCTGGAATCTGCTGCTCCGAGCATAACCTTGGTCAGAAAATCATTAACTGAATTTGAAAGAATGCCTAATCACCTTCCGGGACCAAAGCACTCTGTGAAAAGATTTCACAAGAGATCTGGATTCGATCCCCTGGATCAGGAAGATCCCCTGGAGAAGGGAATGGCTACCCATTCCAGTATTCTTGCCTGGAGAATCCCATGGACGGAGGAGCCTGGCGGGCTCCAGTCCACAGGGTCATAAAAAAGAGTCTGACAGGACTGACTGACTAACGCTTTCACTTGCAGTTGTCTGTGTAAAGGAACAGGCTGGTTCTTAAGGTAGATCAGGGGTCTGAGCACAGACCACTTTTGCACCAAAGGCAACCTGCTAACAGGGCTTTGTTTTGCATACACATCTATGAGTTCAAGGGCAGCTTGGTACGCGGAGAGTGGACACAGACCTCATGCCACAAACAGATGGTTCTTTGTTACACAGCTGTGATCACCAGGTACGTGTGAGGATCAGGAAGGGCCCGGATACTCACGTAGCCTCTGTAGCCGGAGTCTAGCTCTGGTCCTGTAGGCGTTTTGCTGTGGATGATATCCTCCGTTTGCTGCATCTGAAAGTGGCTGTCATCCAAGGCTTTGCCCAGCTGTCGGATCTGTGACTCCAAGGCACCAGGGTCCCCTGCAGTGTCAACCATGAGAATCTCGATAAGCTTGACATTCGAGGAGATGGGTAAGAAATTCTACAGGCAGGGCAGCAGAGAGATGGCATATGTGTGGCTGATCATAACGCATATTTAGTACTGGCATGCTGGTGGGTTAGGAGTTCAAATGACTAGACTGATGAATGTGCTTGACCAGGAGTCCGAGCTGACTGGGGTGCTGCCCCAGGGGCCACACAACAGGTTCTCACAGCCTGTGACTCTGCTTCCTCTTAAATCTGCACACTGTGAGTTGGGGAGGGCCATTCTCAAAACCACAGGTGGTCCCTTCTGCTCCCTGATGACTGGGAGTCAGTTACGTCTCAGGCTCCCTGTACAGTTACTTATCAAACAGAAAGTCACACCATCTTGTTTTCCTTTCTGCATCTCAGTAGAAGATGGTGCCCCTCAAGTCCCAGGTGGTGCATCCTCCACTTAAGGCAAGACTTCCTGTGAGCCGAGAAAAGGTATGTATGGAGGAGCCACACTAGGAATGACTTCCTTTTGTCTGAAACTTGAAACAAAATCAGGAGAAAGCGAAAATTTTAGCATTTCCATCCAGGTGTGCTCTCACTCGGAGTTAGAACTCCTGGCTTACCTCCTTTGGGAGACGTGACGTTGTTTTGGAAATTTGTGTGTGCGTGTGCGGTACAGTCTTTGAACTCAACAAGAATATGATCGTCAGAGTGAAGCTAGCACAGGGTGAAAGCAGAGTAAATGTTAGTAAGCTTTATTAATTCTCTTCTGGAAAGAAGGCCTTCTAAATACACCTGGAAGAAGTCTCTCACTGGGAATCACTCAGGTAGTCACCATTTTAGTAATGAGACTTTATTTTTCATCCTTTTGCCTTTCTACAGAAATGTAAGTGTAAACTAATAACCTCACGAGTCAATATCCTGCCACCAGGGTCCAACCCTGTTCTCTCCATGGTCCTCCAGATTACAGACTCTGAACTACAGTTTGTCTACAGCGAGAGCCTAATTTTTTGGAGCTGAATGCATGATTCACCCTTTGTCTTTTATGGGCCCCCAGAGATCAGGAAGATACAATGGGCCTGGAGTCCCACCTGTAAGCTAGGGAACTCGGGACAGAGTGCTTGAGCCCTGACTCCCCAGCCAGTGGTGGGCCTGCAACTCCTCCTTGAAGTCATAAAGTCAGAGCTGTTACAACCAAGCAGGCAGCTAGAGCACCAATGCTGAGACTAGTGTTTCCATCTCCTATTTTCTGCCATTAATGGGCATCATAGCTCATACTTACTGAGAGTGACTACTATTTCACGAGCTGAAAGGTTGTTTTACTGCACTTGATTACTGAAGCTATGGGCTTCCCTGGTGGCTCAGGCAGTATGGAATCTGCCTGCAATGTGGGAGACCCAGGTTTGATCCCTGGGAAGACCCAGGGAAGATCCCCTGGAGGAGGGAATGGCTACCCACGCCTGTATTCTTGCCTGGGGAATTCCATGGACAGAGGAGCCTGGCGGGCTACAGGCCATGGGGTCACAAAGAGTGGGACACGACTGAGCGACCAACATTTTCACTTTCACTGAAGTTTGACTCTTGGTGTGGATCAACCAAGTGGTTTGGGTTTCTGTTTCTGAGACAGCAGTCAGAGAAGAAGGCTCTGCCTTAACATGCTTGTGGCACAGAGCTGTGGGAGGGCGGGTAAAGGTGCTCGGAGAGGAGAAGGCTGGTTACAGGTGAGCAGGGGAGGTCTGTTTGGCTTTGGTGCCTACCAGAGGAATTTCTGATTGCACTTTCTGTGAGTTTAACATAGGCCTCGGGACTTTCAGGGATCACTACATCTGCAAAAAAAGCACAGTCTAAGTTGACAGCTAAGGTCTGGAAACCTGGATCCCCTGACAGCAAGAAAATAACTTTCCTAGAGGGAAAAAAGGAAATTAACCATTCTGGGCCGATAATTCTTGAACATACAGAGAAGCCTGAGTCCGACCACCAAAGGGTTCCTGAAATAAATCATAATAAAGGCTCTCATTGATGGAGAGTGTTTTATGAGCCAGGCGATGTTCTGGGCACTCATTTATCCTCACAGAAACCCTACAGGGTGTGTGGAAGTGTTATTCTCATTTTATTGATGAAAAAAACTGAGGCCCAGGGGAATTGTTACTCATTCAAGTTTCAACAGCTAGTAGTGGCATATCTGGAATTGCAATCCATACAGGTTCTAGAGCAGTGCTGTCCAACAGAAATAACATACATTGTTTTAAAGAGTCTAAGAGTCACAATGACAAGTCAAGGGATGAAAATAAATTCAATACTTAATTTTACTAGATCAATGAATCTAAAGTATAACATGTAATCAACATAAGTACTATTATCAAGATTTGACACATTTGCTTTCTGCTAAGTCTTTGAATTCTGTATATTTGTAAGTGCACTGGATGCAGCAAATATCCATCTGCACAGTCACATTTCAGTGCTCAGCTGTCACGTGTGGCTGAGGGACTGCATATTGAGTATGTCTGCTTTAGATGCAAAATGGTTAGCTATTAGGCTGTACTGTAAAAACAAAATAGAAATGAGAGAAATCATTTTCCTTTTGTACAGTGTCAGCCCCTTGGGAATCCAAATGTGAACCATCACCCAAAGAAAAAGCAGAAACTGTCTTCCGGGGTATGTGTGAGGTGCGTTTATAAGGGCTACAAATTGGCCTCTGGTCATTTATTTTATTTCGACTCACCTTTCTTAAAACGCTCCTCTTTCTCTGTCCAGCCCTTCACTGTATGTGCTTCCTGAGGTTTCATATGTCTTGTTTCCCTTTGTACACTCTTCCTGTGTGGTCTCCTTCCTTTCCTTGCGGACCACTGACGTGTGGATAACTATCAAATCTACATTTCTGGTTCCTGACCCATGCAGCCATCCACTGCTGGTTTTTTCCTGTGGGATAGGCCTCAGCATCTCAAGTTCAGGACATGCACAGAGGAACTCACTGCTTCCCACTCTCTCACTGCCCTGTTCCCATGGCTCCACAGCCACCCAGAACGTTCTCTCCTACTCATGCTCCTCAGAGCCTAGGACCACCTGCATCTTTTACCAAGATGCTCGCACCAGAAAAATCACTTCAACCGCAATCCAATCAGCCATCAGTCATGCAGGAGCCGTCTCATGATTTCTCACAGCTCTTTCATCTATCCCCAGCGCTGCTTCCTTAGTTCAGGCCATCACCACATCCGTGTCCTGGACTGTAAAGTGATTCCATCTGGCCTTTCTTTCAATGTGCCCTTCTCTAGATATTGCTGAGATAGGTTCTTTGAAAACAGACATCAGATCCCATTGCCTCCCTCCTTAGAGCCCTGCTGTGACTGTCCAGGGTCTTCATGTAAAACTGCTTTTCATGATAAACAGGTTGCTCTATGACCAGCCCCTGGTTCGCCTTTCCTTCTCCTCTTTGTTCACTCTCCACCTCTCAATCTACAGCCCTGTCATTCTAGACAAACTCCAGGTGACCGAAGGTGCTGAGGCTGATGGCTGTCCTCTCCTCTGGACACCATCACATCCTCCTGACCTCTATTCATCCTGCAGGTCTCAGCACAGGTCTCTTCTCGAAAGCCTTTCTCCAAAGCTCCGGCTCAGCCACCCCAGGCTCTGTTTTCACATCACCATGTGTACCCTGCTATGCCAGCGCCAAATGTTTCACACAGGTGTTTCTTATTTGTCTCTGGTCCACCCTAGAGTGTTAGGGCTTCCTTGCGAGCTCAGAAGTAAAGAATTTGCCTGAAATAGGGGATGCAGATTCGACCCCTGGATTGGGAAGATCCCCTGGAGTAGGAAACGGCAACCCACTCCAGTATTCTTGCCTGGAGAATCCCACGGACACAGGAGTCTGGTGGCTCCAGTCCATGGGATCAAAAAGAGTGGGACATGACTTAGCGACTAAACCATCCCCACACTACCACCCTACCACCCTAGAATGTAAGCTCTTTGAAAAGAAAAGGAACTGTGTATTTCCAGTACTTATAAAGTGCCAGTCATATAGTAAGAATGTAAGCATATGTGGGATAAATCAGTGGTCATATCAACTTTGTATTTGTAAATCATGTTAATATCCAATTATGCCATTGAGTAAAAGTTCCCCTGATGGGAGAAGGAAGATGATTCTGCTTAGCCTATGGGTTTTCAGGACAGTATCCATTCCTTCGTATTTTCTTTCAAGCTAGCATACACATAGGAGGAGCTCTTTCCTACCTGATAAGCCAACAGCTCCCCTGAGGTAGAAATCTTTATCTTCTGGACCCTCTTCGTCCTCAGATGGCAGAGTTCTGGACACGGCGGACTCCAGGTCACGGCTGAGGTCATAGTCATGGTCCCATTCCAGGGGGATGGAGTCCACACTGGCGGGGGTGTCTCGTCCAGACCTCTCGCTCCGGAGGGGCTGGGCGAGTGAGAGGGAGGGGTTGGAGGAAGGCTGCGGGGAGAGCACGCCGTCTGTGGAGGTGTCCCGCCAGCGGAGGTCCGACAGAGCTCCAGCCTCATCCAGTTCCAGCTCCCGGTCAGAGAGGTCATGCTCATCATCTGGGAGCTAGAAACGCAGCCAAGATAGCCCTGTTACCGCAGCAGTCAACGGGTCCCCTCCCCACTCTGCGCTCTGCCTCTCATCAACGTTCAGCACCCAGGCCAGGCTGGACCACATCCCTGTCTTGGTAGGGTTAATTTTAAACTTCCTATCATCGATTAATAAATAAGTATCTTCTGAGCACTTTTCAAAATGCCTTATACGTGACTCTAGTAAATTCTCAGTTTTATCGCTGGTAAAACGGAGATAATATTAAGGCCTACATCAAAAACTTGACAGAAGATTAAATAGGATACTGTAAATAAAGATAACTTAGTGCCTAACCTGCAACAGAATAAGTACTGAATGGCACAGATCAGGAGCCAAAGGGAATCACTGATAAAACCCTAGTCTTTTACATAAAACCCTGGTCCTTTTACACCTTATATTCCAGATAGAAAATACACTTTATCACAGAAGATGACAAATATTCTAATAATAACATCCTGACAATGAGCTATGATTATGGTAGCAATTAGGGAAAAGGAAAAGAAAAAGAAAAATAAATTCAGCTAAATAACCACATCAATTGAGCCACTGTTTAACACTGCTCACTTTTACCCCCTTGTTTCCCCTAGAAGCTTCTTGATCTTCCATGGAAGATCTGTGCCAAGTACTCTTCTAAGCTCTTTATATGCATGTATGTGTATGTACATATATATGTATATACATATAAACTCTTTCCACGCCCAAAGCAGTCTTTTCTATGAGGTAGGTACAGTTACTAAGCCAGGTTTACATTAAGGCAAGCCATATGAAGCCAAGCACTCTGGCTCTAGAGTCCAGCACCCACTGAACGAGGCTACTTGATCTCACACTACTGATTCTCTTTAGATTCCACGACCCTGAAAACACAGCGTCACGTACGGGCAGGCGCATCAGTTTCTTATGGTATCTTTCCACGCGCCCGAAGACCTCCTGACAGTAACGTCGGAGCTCGTCCAGCTCTTCCTCAATGACGGCCGCATCCAAGGGCTCACTCTTTTCTATCAGCTGTTCTCCTTGGGCGATTATCTGCTCAATCTTATTGTGGTTCAGTGAGATTTCCTGCTGGAAGGCCTAGGGAGCACACCTCTCATGTTAATTTTTCATTACTCACACACACATGGGGTAACTCTAAGATACACATTAAGAAAAACCATGTAGGGGATATGAAACTTACCATAGACAAAGACAAGCCCAGAAGCTATTACTTTCTAAAGTAAGACATAAAATTTTGAAATAAGAACAGGAAGCAGAAATGGAATTGTTAGAATTCCATGACCAGAGAGGCGCCTTTGCCTAATAAAATTGACCACCATGGACAGTGTGGGTAAGAGAATCATAGGAAAAAACATTCAAACCCATCATAAAGTTGAGAGCACTGGTCGTCCCTGATGAAAGGTAATGGCAAGCAATAGAGAGCCACAGAAATAATTTAGCATTTTAAAGAATTCTACTCAATATTTAAATTTTAGGTTTTCTAAAATTTCAAACATGAGTAAGAAAAACCATCCAGATCACAATATCACATATTCTTCTCAGAGGATTTGACTATTTTAGGACATAAGTAAGAAAAACTCTAAATATTTGAAAAACAGGTAATTCTGGATTCCATAGACTTATTTTATATGATTCAAAACAGTGAAGCCTCAGGGAACATGTTTCAAGGGATAAATTTTAATTCAACACAAGAATAAACTCTGGAAGAGATGAAATTGCCCAATAATAAAAAGACTGCCAAGGGAGAAAGAGGGTGGTTATAAATGCTATGACCCTGCCAGAGTCCAGAAAGAAAGGATTCAACTACCACTTGGTTGAAATTTCCTGCTGAGGCTTTTAAATAGATATTTATCTGTGAAACAACTTGGGAGAGTTGAGGTGAAGGGGAAGGATGGAGAGGCTGGTCAGACTACCACGGTTATTTTATGATTTTTTTTATTCTGAGAATCTAGCGGAGAAGGCAATGACACCCCACTCCAGTACTCTTGCCTGGAAAATCCCATGGACGAAAGAGCCTGGTGGGCTGCAGTCCACGGGGTCACTGAGGGTTGGACACAACTGAGCGACTTCACTTTCACTTTTCACTTTCAAGCATTGGAGAAGGAAATGGCAACCCACTCCAGTGTTCTTGCCTGGAGAATCCCAGGGACGGGGCATCCTGGTGACCTGCCCTCTGTGGGGTCACACAGAGTCAGACACGACTGAAGCGACTTAGCAGCAGCAGGATTAAAGGTAACTTCCTTGTTCTGTTATGACAACTTTAAAGTCACAGGCACCATGAGTGGTGGTTTAGTTGCTAAGTCCTGTCTGACTCTTGTGACCTCCTGCACTGGAGCCCACCAGGCCTGTCTGTCCATGGGATTTTCCAGGCAAGAATACTGGAGTGGGTTGCCATTTTCTTCTCCAAGGCAACATGACAATTCTTATAAAAAAAAAGTCTACTTATCCTATCTTGGGTTGAAAATTTCATAAGCTTCATTGTATATTATTCAAGATGTTAAACAATCTTCCTTTTAGGGAATCTTCATATCTAATATATAGCCCTCCCTATGTAAAATGCTTCACTCTCTTTTTTCACTTTCATCAAGAGGCTCTTTAGTTCCTCTTCACTTTCTGCCATAAGGGTGGTATCATCAGTGTATCTGAGGTATTATTGATATTTCAGGTTAGTGAAAGTGAAAGAGGAGAGTGAAAAAGCTGGCTTAAAATTCAACATTCAAAAATCTAAGATCACGGCATCTGGTCCTGTCAATCAGTTCAATTCAGTAGCTCAGTCATGTCCGACTCTTTGTGACCCCATGAATCAAGCACGCCAGGCCTCCCCGTCCATCAACAACTCCCAGAATTTACCCAAACTCATGTCCATTGAGTCGGTGATGCCATCCAGCTATCTCATCCTCTGTCATCCCCTTCTCCTCCTGCCCTCAATCCCTCCCAGCATCAGGGTCTTTTCCAATGAGTCAACTCTTCGCATGAGGTGTCCAAAGTATTGGAGTTTCAGCTTCAGCATCAGTCCTTCCAATGAACACCCAGGACTGATCTCATTTAGGATGGACTGGTTAGATTCCCTTGCAGTCCAAAGGACTCTCAAGAGTCTTCTCAAGCACCGCAGTTCAAAAGCATCAATTCTTCGGAGCTCAGTTTTCTTCACAGTCCAACTCTCACATCCATACATGATCACTGGCAAAACCATAGCCTTGACTAGACAGACCTTTGTTGGCAAAGTAATGTCTCTGCTTTTTAATATGCTATCTAGGTTGGTCATAACTTTCCTTCCAAGGGGTGAGTGTCTTTTAATTTCATGGCTGCAATCACCATTTGCAGTGATCTTGAAACCCCCCAAAGTAAAGTCTGACATTGATTCCACTGTTTCCCCATCTATTTCCCATGAAGTGATGGGAGCAGATGCCATGATCTTCGTTTTCTGAATGTTGAGCATTAAGCCAACTTTTTCACTCTCCTCTTTCACTTTTATCAAGAGGCTTTTTAGTTCCTCTTTTTTGACACCTCTAAGGGTGGTGTCATCTGCATATCTGAGGTGACTGATATTTCTACTGGCAATCTTGATTCCAGCTTGTGCTTCTTCCAGCCCAGCGTTTCTCATGATGTACTCTGCATAGAAGTTAAAAAAGCAGGGTGACAATATACAGCCTTGACGTACTCCTTTTCCTATTTGGAACCAGTCTGTTGTTCCAAGTCCAGTTCTAACTGTTGCTTCCTGACCTGCATACAGGTTTCTCAAGAAGCAGGTCAGGTGGTCTGGTATTCCCATCTCTTGAAGACTTTTCCACAGTTTACTGTGATCCATACCATCAAAGGCTTTGGCATAGTCAAGAAAGCAGAAATAGATGTTTTTCTGGAACTCTCTTGCTTTTCCGATGATTCAGTGGATGTTGGCAATTTGATCTCTGGTTCCTCTGCCTTTTCTAAAACCAGCTTGAACATCTGGAAGTTCACTGTTCACACATTGCTGAAGCCTGGCTTGGAGAATTTTGAGCATTACTTTACTAGCGTGTGAGATGAGTGCAATTGTGCGGTAGTTTCAGCATTCTTTGACATTGCTTTTCTTTGGGATTGGAATGAAAACTGATCTTTTCCAGTCCTGTGGCCACTGCTGAGTTTTCCAATTTGCTGGCATATTGAGTGTAGCACTTTCACAGCATCATCTTTCAGGATTTGAAACAGCTCCACTAGCTTTGTTCATAGTGATGCTTTCTAAGGCCCACTTGACTTCACATTCCAGGATGTCTGGCTCTAGGTGAGTGATCACACCGTCGTGATTATCTTGGTCGTGAAGATCTTTTTTTGTACAGTTCTTCTGTGTATTCTTGCCACCTCTTCTTAATATCTTCTGCTTCTGTTAGGTCAATACCATTTCTGTCCTTTATTGAGCCCATCTTTGCATGAAATGTTCTCTTGGTATCTCTAATTTTCTTGAAGAGATCTCTAGTCTTTCCCATTCTGTTGTTTGCCTCTGTTTCTTTGCACTGATCACTGAGGAATGCTTTCTTATCTCTCCTTGCTATTCTTTGGAACTCTGCATTCAGATGAGTGCAATTGTGTACTTTTCTCCTTTGCTTTTTGCTTCTCTTCTTTTCACAGCTATTTGTAAGGCCTCCTCAGACAGCCATTTTGCTTTTTTGCATTTCTTTTCCACGATGATGGTCTTGATCCCTGTCTCCTGTACAATGTCACAAACCTCTGTCCATAGTTCATCAGGCACTCTATCTATCAGATCTAGTGCCTTAAATCTATTTCTCACTTCCACTGTATAATCNTTTCTTTGGGATTGGAATGAAAACTGATCTTTTCCAGTCCTGTGGCCACTGCTGAGTTTTCCAATTTGCTGGCATATTGAGTGTAGCACTTTCACAGCATCATCTTTCAGGATTTGAAACAGCTCCACTAGCTTTGTTCATAGTGATGCTTTCTAAGGCCCACTTGACTTCACATTCCAGGATGTCTGGCTCTAGGTGAGTGATCACACCGTCGTGATTATCTTGGTCGTGAAGATCTTTTTTTGTACAGTTCTTCTGTGTATTCTTGCCACCTCTTCTTAATATCTTCTGCTTCTGTTAGGTCAATACCATTTCTGTCCTTTATTGAGCCCATCTTTGCATGAAATGTTCTCTTGGTATCTCTAATTTTCTTGAAGAGATCTCTAGTCTTTCCCATTCTGTTGTTTGCCTCTGTTTCTTTGCACTGATCACTGAGGAATGCTTTCTTATCTCTCCTTGCTATTCTTTGGAACTCTGCATTCAGATGAGTGCAATTGTGTACTTTTCTCCTTTGCTTTTTGCTTCTCTTCTTTTCACAGCTATTTGTAAGGCCTCCTCAGACAGCCATTTTGCTTTTTTGCATTTCTTTTCCACGATGATGGTCTTGATCCCTGTCTCCTGTACAATGTCACAAACCTCTGTCCATAGTTCATCAGGCACTCTATCTATCAGATCTAGTGCCTTAAATCTATTTCTCACTTCCACTGTATAATCATAAGGGATTTGATTTAGGTCATACCTGAATGGTCTAGTGGTTTTCCCTACTTTCTTCAATTTCAGTCTGAATTTGGCAATAAGGAGTGCATGATCTGAGCCACAGTCAGCTCCCGATCTTGTTTTTGCTGAATGTATAGAGCTTCTCCATCTTTGGCTGCAAAGAATATATTCAGTCTGATTTTGGTGTTGACCATCTGGTGATGTCCATATGTAGAGTCTTCTCTTGTGTTGTTGGAAGAGGGCGGTTCTATCACTTCATGGCAAATAGATGGGGAAATAATGTAAACAGTGACAGACTTTATTTTCTTGGGTTCCAAAATTGCTACAGATGGTGATGCAGCCATGAAATTAAAAGACGTTTGCTCCTTGGAAGAAAAGTTATGATCAACCTAGATAGCATATTAAAAAGCAGAGACATTACTTTGCCAACAAAGGTCTGTCTAGTCAAGGCTATGGTTTTGCCAGCAGTCATGTATGGATGTGAGAGTTGGAGTATAAAGAGCACTGAGCATTGAAGAATTAATGCTTTTGAACTGTGGTGTTGGTGAAGACTCTTGAGAGTCCCTTGGACTGCAAGAAGATCCAACCAGTCAATCCTAAAGGAGATCAGTCCTGAATATTCATTGGAAGGACTGATGCTGAAGCTGAAACTCCAATACTTTGGCCACTTGCTATGAAGAACTGACTCATTTGAAAAGACCCTGATGCTGGGAAAGATTGAAGGCAGGAGAAGGGAACAACAGAGGATGAGATGGTTGGATGGCATCATGGAATCAATGGACATGAGTTTGAGCAAGCTCCGGGAATTGGTGATGGACAGGGAAGCTTGCCGTACTTCAGTCCATGGGGTTGCAAAGAGTTGGACACGACTGAGTGACTGAACTGAAGTGATGTAAAATGTTTAGCCACTGGTTTTGAATTATATATGAAACATACCAAATATACTTAAACATTAATTTGGCACCAAGGAAAGCAGTCTGTGTGGAATGAAGTTCCAATATAAGACAGTTGAACTGGTCTCGATCATAGGAGTCAAACTATCTGAAAGTGCTTGAAACCAATCAAAAAAACCACCATCAAAAACGAAAACGACAACCTTGCAACTCAAGTTCCTACTTAAAGTGCATGTGTTAAGGGGAGCTGTATCTCCTGATAATGCTCTTTATTTCATTTTTAATATTTTTCTTTTTTCTGAATTTCTTCTCATTCAAAAAGATCTACGTTTTTAAAAAGCAAAGATTCTCATATGTAAAGTACACAGCCTATGGGAATTTGCCGTATGACTCAGGGAACTGAAACAGGGGCTCTGTAGCAACCTAGAGGGGTGGGGTGGGAAGGGAACTGGAAGGAAGGTTCAAGAGGGAGGGGATATATGTATACCTATGGCTGATTCATGCTGATATTTAGCATAAAACAACAAAATTCTGTAAAGCAATTATCTTTCAATTAAAAAATAAATAAAAAATTTAAAAAAGAACAGTTCTTTAGTATGCTCTTCACAAAAGTATCTATAAAACATTTCCTCTTCAGACTCTGCATACTAATTTGAAAAAAAAAATCACTATTATTCTATTACCTTGAGCTGCTTTATTTTAGCTTGAACGTCACACTCAGAGAAGTGCTCAATGTTGGTGAGCTGCAGATCCATCTCCGTCAGCCACACCAGAATGCTGTCCCGTGCCGTCTCAAACTCCTCCCGCTGGCCAATGAAATGCTGGAGAGAAAAGAACACAAGTGAAAAAGCCACAGACACATGCCTGTCTCTTATACACATCTAGATGTGTATAAGAGACAGCCTCTAAGGGTGGTGTCATCTGCATATCTGAGGTGACTGATATTTCTACTGGCAATCTTGATTCCAGCTTGTGCTAAAAAAAAAATCACTATTATTCTATTACCTTGAGCTGCTTTATTTTAGCTTGAACGTCACACTCAGAGAAGTGCTCAATGTTGGTGAGCTGCAGATCCATCTCCGTCAGCCACACCAGAATGCTGTCCCGTGCCGTCTCAAACTCCTCCCGCTGGCCAATGAAATGCTGGAGAGAAAAGAACACAAGTGAAAAAGCCACAGACACATGCTGAGATGGAACCGCCAATTCCAGCCTCCTCCTGGGAAGTCATTTCCTCAGCGAGCAACGAGAACACCGCAATGTTTTACCAAATAAATCATATGCTAGATATCCCAGTCTTAAAAAGTCATTGAGACTAACAATGTCCTAACACTGGACTCAAATGGCCCCACTCTGTCCTTCTGGCCTCTAAGCTACAGAGGAGGCTCAGCATGGACCTTGAGTCTGCGCAGGATGGAGGTGACGCGCTTCTGCAGGTTGTCCCATCTCTGGTTGCCTTTGTGAACCATCTGTTTGAGGCTGCCGGCCGCGTCTGTGCGGTTCTCTCTGGCCAGGCGGCGGTACTGCTTGTTGATCAGCTCCAGCTGGGTCAGGCTCTCATGGACTTGTCGCTGGAAAGCCTACGACCACAAAGAAGCACATCAGCTGGGGAGATCTGAGGAGTGCTCTCAGCAAGGGTGTCTGGGCGTCCTGTCGTGATGTCAGACAGGACAGGAGGTCTACTCTTCCTGAGAGAGTCATTTCCTAGGTAAGTTGATAAGAAGTCTAGTGGTCCCCAAGGAGAGAGGGGTCTGGAATTCTCAAGGAGGAAGAATGGACAAACTTTTTTTCCTCTACATTCCTTAGGATTGTATAACAATAATGTATCCTGCTTGAGGACAGTCTCTGGATTAAACCTTCTGGCTAATCCTGTTATTTTAAAATGTAAATTGTGGGAGTAGGTCTGGTGAGGTCTTCACAACCTCCAGACATTCATTGGAGAGTATATAACTCCATTGCTAACACAAGCAAAGGGGTACTCTTTCTACCCTCTTCTGATGTCTATGTCAGAAGCTTTCTCTATCTCCTTTATTCTTCAATAAAACTTTATTACACAAAAGCTCTGAGCGTTCAAGCCTCATCTCTGGCCCTGGATTGAATTCTTCTCCTCTGGAGGCCAAGAATCCCAGGGTCTTTGCATGATTCAGCAACAACCTTTCATGCCCCTCAAACAGGAAAAGACACTTTGTAACCAGCGTAAACTTTCCCTTGTTAAAGAAAACTCATGTTACCCCTGTGGCTTAAAAAAGGGAGTTGATCAAACAAAAATACAAAGGAAAATGGCAAACAGTAATAAATATTTGTATGTATACAAATCCATACATGATACACATATAGAATATGTACATATACATGTGGAACATACACATATTCATATGATACATGCATGTAAAATGTACACACATACCTACATATACATATACAAATGGCAGCCCTCTCCAGTATTCTTGCCTGGAGAGTTCCATGGACAGAGGAGCCTGGTGGGCTTCAGTCCATGGGGTCACAGAGAGTTGGACACGACTGAGTGACTATCACACACTCACTCACATATATAACACACATGATATACATATGTAACATAGTTTTTAAAATAATAGCCTAAAAAAACTTTCCCATAAAGCAAACTGATTACAAAAATATGTTGTTGCTTAGTCACTAAGTCATGTCCTACTTCTGCGACCTCATGGACTATAGTCTGCTAGGCTCCGCCGTCCATGGGATTTCTCAGGCAAGAATATAGGAGTGGGTTGCCATTTCCTTCTCCCACAGATCCTCCCAACTCAGGGATTAGACCTGTGTTCCTGCATTAGCAAGTGAGTCCTTTACTACTGAGCCACCAGGGAAGCCCACAAAAATATGGATGTATCCTGAAACGTGAGTTTAAAATGTTCCAAGTTTCTGATGTCGATACTGAGAAAAAAATATCTATCATAAAACTGCTTCTTTTATTTATAAAATATGTTATTTCCTAAGAAATCCAGAAATTGCCTCAATTCTGGTGTCCTCTTAAAAAAAAAAAAAACTACTTTTTGCAGAATGTCTTCTAAATGAAAGCTATTAC
The DNA here is from genome assembly GCA_006410675.1 of Oreotragus oreotragus. Lineage (NCBI taxonomy): Eukaryota > Metazoa > Chordata > Mammalia > Artiodactyla > Bovidae > Oreotragus > Oreotragus oreotragus. Next base: position 190,883 of record SJYX01022635.1, read on the forward strand.
TGATTTTTAAGAACAACAGCTTAGTGAAACAGAAGTAACCTTACAAAGAAAAAAGTTTCAAACACGCTCTATTGTTTTTTTGCTGTGCCCATGAATGATTTGGTTTGTATGAAACATTTTAAAGCTGATGTGACACCTTACAGAGTATTACAGAGCAGTGTCTATCTACTGTGGCGGTTACCCCATGCACTCCTTACAGTTTCTGCAGGTAAAATACTTCTTTTTCTCTGCAATATAGCCTAGCCCTAGCAATAAGAGTCATTTGGCCAAAATAAAATGAAGCTTTTACATTTCAAACTTAGGTGTGTGATTTATGACCGCTTTTATTCTGGCATTGGACAGAAAATTCTGTGACTAATTGAACTGCACTCATCAAAATCTCAAACTTTTGCTTCCTTTGGCTCATCACACTGTTTACATGCTACCAGACTCCTGCCTCTGAGATGGCTTTCCTTCTGAGAGTCATTTTAAGAGCCGTCATCTGAGTAAATCCAACCATCTATTTTATAAAACTTCAAATTATTTCCGCAGAAAAGGAAATAGTAAGGGAAGTTCAGCTTTTGCAATTACTGGAAGTCACAGAATATATTTTCTCACTGAGGTGAAGGTGGGCATAACAGATGGGGACCCCAGCACCCCTAGAGCTTTCCCCAATGTTTGTGCAATTGAACAGGCAAAAATTACCCTCAAAATTTCATTTTTGTAATTCATTTTTCTCTTAAGAAAATTAACTACAAAGATAAATAATAAAATCAATCATTATATCTAGCTAGTTGTATAAATAGCATTTATATATATAAATAGCATATATATATATAATGTTATATTTATACAGCTTATATGAATAGCTAGTTATATAAATAGCATCATAAGCTTAACTATATGGCTAACTTTTGTCATAAAGTCTTGAGTCTAAAATAGCATCATAAAAGATCTTACATAATCTTCTTTGCAGCGGAAGCCGATTATAGGAGGTTTAACCCTTATGAAGCTGTGAGTAATAAGATACAGTACAAGAATATTTCCACTAGCACTGGTTCACACCAGGATAATCTGAAATCTACTGCACAGTTTATTGTGGCTTTTTACTAGAATTTCACTAAGGCAAAGTCTTTTAGATAAGAATTTTTTTCCCCCTGGGATTAAGTCGAATAGTTATATATTCAGGTCCATATTCAGACAGCAGAATAACTCTTATTTCACATAGTATTTGAATACTTGTATAGCTTTGTGTAGCTACCTATCTATGACTCTTAGATTTTAAACCCCACAAGAACAAAACCCAAACTTCACATTTACTATAACAGGCCTCAACAACAAAAAAAAGCTTAGTTCTTTGGGACCCCATGGACTGTAGCCTACCAGGCTCCTCTGTCCATGGGATTTTCCAGGCAATAGTATTAGTATTTGAATACTTGTATAGCTTTGTGTAGCTACCTATCTATGACTCTTAGATTTTAAACCCCACAAGAACAAAACCCAAACTTCACATTTACTATAACAGGCCTCAACAACAAAAAAAAGCTTAGTTCTTTGGGACCCCATGGACTGTAGCCTACCAGGCTCCTCTGTCCATGGGATTTTCCAGGCAATAGTATTGGAGTGGATTGCCATTTCCTTCTCCAGAGGATCTTCCCAATCCAGGGATCGAACCCAGGTCTCCTGCATTGTAGACAGACACTTTACCGTCTGAGCCACCAGGGAAGTCCATTAGTTAATTGCTATTACAAGGTAAAAATGAATCCAGCTGAATTTGGTTGGATTTTTTAATCTTATTTTAAAATATCTCAGGGAGCTTGACCCACTCCAGTGTTCTTGCCTGGAGAATCCCAGGGACGGGGGAGCCTGGTGGGCTGCCGTCTCTGGGACTGCACTGAGTCGGACACGACTAAAGCGACTTAGCAGCAGCAGCAGGGAGCTTGGGACAGGCTTGGCAACCAAGAATGATTTTTGTAAGAAAACATGCATTGGAACTGTTCACGGTTAATATATATAAGAACACAACTGCCAGTCAATGGATATTGACTGGCAAAGAAACTTCAAATTAAAAAATGGTCAACTTTAGGGACAAGTCCTCGGTGACAATGAGAGGCAGTTGAGAACTGGGGTTTCATCCTATCACAGAGATAGAGCAGATTTGAGACTGCCCATACAGGCAAGGAACTAGAATCAGTTACTGAATGATTGCTTTCTTGATGAATATGATTATACTGCTGCTATTTTTCTCTATAAATCTGAAAAATCTTAGTGACTCAGTGGCACTGTTCCTCATTCATAATTACAGTTGGTTTATGATTTTAAATATTTGATCAATTCTGGAGTCAATTTTATTTATCAATGATTAAAAGATAAGGGGAGACTGGTGGCCTACAGTCCATAGGGTCGCAAAGAGTTGGACATGACTAAAGCAACTTAGCATGTACTTACACACACACACACACACACACACACACACACACATGTGTACATACACATATACTCCAGTTAAGTGAAAAAAAATCAAGAAAATATATTGAACACACACACATATATTATAGTTGTTATAGTATGGAATGGCATCATATTTGAGTCTTAGAAGCTTGATTATAAAGAACTGTGAAGTTAAAAGAATGCCAAGATCATTTTGGGGGAATCATGATTCCTGTTTTCTAAAAGTTTCTCTTCATTACTACTTTATTTGTAATTCTTGATAATTTTAAAGTAAAAATTTCCTTTCTCTTCTTTGCCTATCATGATATAATAAGAAAGATGACCAGAAAGTCATCACCACTTAGCTGTCTGAACAAATAATATGTGGGCAAACAGTTTGTTTGGGTCTTGAGACACCAAAGACCAGCTGGCTATTCTCGCAGCAAAATAAAGATGAAATATTTGGCATTAAAAACCACCTCAAATTTCTTTAGTTCCTCCTTGGCAACTGTATAGAGCACCCCGGAAGAGCTGGGAAAGGCAGCTGTCCTTTCTGAGATCTTGAGCCAATCTTCAAAATGAGAAAAGTCATCCAGAAACTTCTGCCACAATCGCCATGTCTCTTCAATTCTGAGACAGAAAGGAAAGAACAGAATCTGATTGTTTGAGACTGTTTATGCTCCAGAGCCCTGTCTGATGCCTGCAACAGGATTAAGAGTGCCCAAAACAAGCAACTGTGGTGCCAAACAATAACTATCTGTGCCTTGAGCCAAATTTGCCCAGACTGAAAAAGAAACAACTGTTTGAGCTAAAATGAAACAGCTGTGTGAGTGTGTGTGTATGTGTGTGTGTGTTTAAACACACGTCCTGCAGCTCTGGGTTTGGAACAAGTCAAACTGAGTCTGATAACCACATGGTATGAACTGTTCTGGGTATGTGCAAGGAAGTTTAAAAGTGTAACACTCTCCTCTCAGTGCACACTCATCTCGAGGTTCTCTGGACTAAAACTAAGGTTTGAAAATTCATTGAACGTCAAAGTCACCCTCATCAAAATCAACCAATGACAGCAAGCCAAATATTCAGCTTTCAGGAGGTCCCCAGAGAGCATGAAGATTCTGTGCCTTAAGTCATTGTGGTCACTTCCTAACACATCACTAATTTTTTACCACCTTGAATTTCAAAAGGCTTCAAGAGAAATCCTTTTGTTTTATTATTTCCTTTTTAATGAAAGAAAGTTACTTTTTCACACCACGGACTATGTAATATAATACTTGTTCAGCAAGGGCATATTTTAATTTTTCTAATTATATTTAAACTGTGAGGTCAGGTGTCACTTGGCTTGTTATCTTTATAAGTGACCTTTATACCTACTTCTGTTTCCAACTGAACATAGATGACAAGTTTGGGAAACTGAGGCTATCTTTGGACATTGCAACCAAAAGGAAATGGTGAACAGCAGATATCCTGGATAAATTTATTGACTGATTTTTTTGTCCTTCCTCTGTTTCAGCTGTGTACACATCCCCACTTACTTGAGCCTCCTTTCCATGGACATGGCACAGATGTTTCTCCATCGGCGGTCCAGGTTTCGCGTAGCCTGCTGGATGGAATCGCACTCGGCGTCTGTAGCGCAAGCATCACAGTCATGGAGAAGGACCTCGCACAGGTTGAGCACAGAGGCCACGCCCGTGCTGTGTTTCTCGATGTCTCTCTGAAGCTCCTGCAGGGAAGGAGACGTGCTTTATTCAAACACTTGTTTACCAACGGGAGAAACTGCAGTTGTATTCACTGACTCAGAAACGGTTAGGCAAAACCTTGACAAGTATTTCATTTCCTTGAATGCATGAAGCTTCTTCAACTTCCGTTATGAAATACTGCAAGCTGAAAAGTATGAGAAAATGAGTCTAGAAATATTTGGCCTATGTGAACCATGCCAAAATATCAACTGAACAAGTAAGACTACATTAACTGTGCAGAGTAAAATGAGCTTCTTTAGTGATTGAAATATGAATCCTGCCCCAGTTTTTACTTCACAGATATATCACTTCCAATCCAATCCAGAGATCAATCAAAGGAGTATGTGCGCTCCTGTTAAGAGTTGGCACTCACTTTGATTTCCAAGGATCTGCAAACTGTTTTAAACAGTTAATTCTACCATCATTAAAAGGTACCATGGTTTAAGGGACCTTGGTTTTCTGTCATGTATGACAACCATTATCATCAGCAGCTTCTTCAACAAACAAATTTAAATGTAGGACAGAAACTGGAAGATATGAAATAGGATGATAAAGTTCAATTCTTGTAATATTTTATGTTTTAGGACCAGCAATTAATGTGATAGATCCCATATAACTGAAAGAGGCTGTGCAAGAGATTTGAAAGGACAGTTTAGTGAATCAGAAATATTCGAAAGAATTTATTTTCTTGTGTCTAGTTTATGAAATCTCCAAAGTTAATCAATGGCACTGTTATTGCATTCAACAGTAAGCTACATTTTGTGAAGAAGACATTGGGATCTGGTGTTAAGGAGAAAAACAGGAAGAAGAATCTACATACAACAATATAAATCCTAGTTACCTGAATAAGTTGAGGAATTATCAAGAGAAAAGTTAGGTAAATTCAAGAACTATATAAGAGAAAAGGAAAATATATTGAAGGCCAGAATGAATAGGACAAGCAAAACATTGTACTAGTTGGCCTCCTTTTTAATAATGGAATGCTTTGAGCAAATTGAGTTAAAAGCTCAACAGAAAAATAATGTATATTTTGTTACACTCTGTGCAGTTACTATGGTAATATGGAAGACTTGATATGGTAGAACTCTGGACAAATTCAATGCCTTAAAGAAGAAAGATAAACATTGATCTGTTGATGGCTACTTAGGTTGCTTACATGAATTCACCTGTAAACAATGCAGCAATAAACGTGGCAGTGGAGATTTCTTTTCAACACAGTGATTTCATTTCCTTCAGATACATACCCCAAAAGTGGAATTGCTAGAACATACAGTAGATCCCGCTTTACTTTTTTGAGGAACATCTATATTCTCTTCCATAGTGGCTGCACCAATTTACATTCCCACCAACAGTACATAAGGGTTTCATTTTCTCTAAATCCTTGCCAGTACTTTTTAATCTCTTGTCTTTTGGTAATAGCCATCCAACAGGTGTGAGATGATATCTCACTGTGTTTTTTAATTTGCATTTCTACCATGATTAGTGATGTTGAGCATCTTTACATATACCTGTTGGCAATTTGACTATCTTCTTTTAGAAAATGCTTGTTCAGGTCCTTTGTTCATTTTTAAATTGGATAATTTGGTGTGTTTTTTTTTTTTTTTTTGTCTATTAAGGTGTATATATGAGTTTCTTGTGCATCTTAGATACTAACTCTTGATCAGATATGTGGTTCGCAAATATTTTCTTTCATTCCTAGGTTGGCTTTGCATTTGGTTGATCGTCACTTTTGCTGTGCAGAAGCATCAAAGTTTGATTTAGTCTCACCTGTTTCATTTTTGCTTTTGTTGGTTGAACTTCCAAAAGTCATTGCTAACACCAGTGTTAAGGAGCCTTTTCCTTATGTCTTCCTCTGGGTTGCAAGTCTTAAATTTAAGTCTTTAATCCATTTCAAATTAATTTGTCTAAGTCATGTAAGATAGAGGTCCAGTTAAACTCTTTTGCATGTGAATATCCAGTTTTCCCAACACAATTTTTTGAAGAAACTATCTTTTCTCCATTGAGTATCCTTATTAGTCAAATATTAGTTGACTGCACATGTGGGTTTATTTCTGGGCTTTCTATTCTGTCCCATTGGTCTATGTGTTTGTTTTTAATGCCAGTACCATACTTTTTTGATTACAAAAGCTTTGTAATAGTAACTTGAAATCCTAAAGTGTGATCCCTTCAGGTTTGTTCTTACTTAGGACTGCTTTGGTTATTAGGAATCTTCTTGGTTCCATATGACTCTCAGGATTTTTTTTTTTTTTCTATTTCTGTATAAAGTGCCATTGGAATCTTCACAAGGATTTCATTTAATCCACAGATAGCTTTGTATGCACATTTTAGCAATATTAATTCTTCCAATCCATGGGATATCTTTCCATTTGCTTGTGTCTTATTCAGTGTCTTGCATCAATGTCTTACAGTGTCAGAGTGCATATCTTTCACCTCCTTAGTTGAATTTATTCCTTAAGCATTTCATTGTTTTTGATGTCATTGTAAATGGAATTTTCCTCTTTATTTTCCAGATACTTCATTGTTAAGTGTTGGGAAACACAATGATTTCTGTATGTTGAATTTGTATGCTACAACTTTCCTGAATTTACTAGTTATAAAAGGTTTCTGGTGGAGTCCTTAGGATTTTTCTATATGTAAGACCATGCCACATGCAAACAGAGACAATTTTACACCCTCCTTTCTGATCTGGATGCCTTTTATTTCTTTTCTTGCCCAGTTTCTCTGACAAGGCTTTCCAGTGCTATGTTGAATAGAACTGGTGAGAGTGGGCACCCTTGTCTTGTTTCCAGCCTTTCATCACTGAGCATGGCGTCAGCTTTGGGAGTGTCACACATGCCCTTTATTATGTTGACGTCCATTCTCTCTATACCCAGTTTGTTGAGAGCTATCATTTGAATTTTGTCGGTGGTTTTCCTGCATCTATTGTGATGATCATATGATTTTTATTTCATTTTAGTAATGCAATGTATTGTATTTACTGATTTGCATATGTTGAAACATTTTTGCACTCTAGGAATGAATCCAACTTAATTACAGTGTATAATCTTTTAAGGTGCTGCTGAATTTGGTTTGTCAGTACTGTACTAAGAGTTTTTGCATCTCTTTTCATCAGGCATATTGGTTGATAGTTTTCCTGTGGTGTCTTTATCTGGCTTTGGTATCAGGGTAATGCTGGACTCATAAAATGAGTTTGAGAGCATTCTTTTCCCTTCAGTTTTTTGAAAGAGTGAGATGAATTGGCTGTAAATGTCTGGTAGATTTCACTTGTGATACCAGGTCACGAAAATGTCCAGTCTTGGACATTTCTTTGTTGGGATGTTTTTGATTATTGATTCCACCTCCTTATTCATTATTGCTCTGTTCAGATTTTCTATTTCTTCAAGATCCATTCTTGGTAGATTGTATGCTTCTAGGAATTACCCATTTTTCCTAGATTCTCCAATTTGTTGGCTTATAACTGCTCACAGTAGTCTTTTATGATTCTTGATCTTTCTTGTAATGTTTCCATTTTCATTGATAATTTTTAAAATAATTTATTTTGGTCCCTTTCTTTTTTCTTGGTTCAGTTCAGTTCAGTCGCTCAGTCATGTCCAACTCTTGTGACCCCATGAATTGCAGCACACCAGGCTTCCCTGTCCATCATCAACTCCCAGAGTTTACCCAAACTTATGTGCATCGAATCAGTGATGCCATCCAGGCATCTCATCCTCTGTTGTCCCCTTCTCCTCCTGACCCCAATCCCTCCCAGCATCAGGGTCTTTTCCAATGAGTCAGCTCTTCGCATGAGGTGTCCAAAGTATTGGAGTTTCAGCCTCAGCATCAGTCCTTCCAATGAACACCCAGGACTGGTCTCCTTTAGGATGGACTGGTTGGATCTGCTTGCAGTCCAAGGGACTCTCAAGAGTCTTCTCCAACACCACAGTTCAAAAGCATCAATTCTTCAGCGCTCAGCTTTCTTCATAGTCCAACTCTCACATCCATACATGACCACTGGAAAAACCATAGCTTTGACTAGACGGATCTGCATTGGCAAAGTAATATCTCTGCTTTTGAATATGCTATCTAGGTTGGTCATAACTTTCCTTCCAAGGAGTAAACAGCATCTTTTAATTTCATGGTTGCAATCACCATCTGCAGTGATTTTGGAACCCCAAAAAATAAAGTCTGACACTGTTTCCACTGTTTCCCCATCTATTTCCCAATGAAATGATGGGACCAGATGCCATGATCTTCATTTTCTGAATGTTGAGCTTTAAGCCAACTTTTTCACTCTCCTCTTTCACTTTCATCAAGAGGCTTTTTAGTTCCTCTTCACTTTCTGCCATAAGGGTGGTGTCAGCTGCATATCTGAGGTTATTGATATTTCTCCTGGCAATCTTGATTCCAGCTTGTGTTTCTTCCAGCCCAGCNAGGCTTTTTAGTTCCTCTTCACTTTCTGCCATAAGGGTGGTGTCAGCTGCATATCTGAGGTTATTGATATTTCTCCCAGCAATCTTGATTCCAGCTTGTGCTTCTTCCAGCCCAGCGTTTCTCATGATGTACTCTGCATAGAAGTTAAATAAGCAGGGTGACAATATACAGCCTTGATGGACTCCTTTTCCTATTTGAAACTAGTCTGTTATTCCATGTGCAGTTCTAACTGTTGCTTCCTGACCTGCATATAGGTTTCTCAAGAGGCAGGTCAGGTGGTCTGGTATTCCCATCTCTCTCAGAATTTTCCACAGTTTATTGTGATCCATACCGTCAAAGTCTTTGGCATAGTCAATAAAGCAGAAATAGATGTATTTCTGGAACTCTCTTGCTTTTTCGATGATCCAGCACATATTCTAGCTAAAATTGTTGTCAATTTTGTTTATAGTACCAGAGAACCAACTCAGTTTTGTTAATCTTTGTATTGTTTTCTTATTCTTTATTTCATTATTTCTGAATCTACTCTTTATTATTTCTTCTTTTCTGTCAACTTTGGGCTTAGCTTGCATTTATTTTTCTAGTTCCTTGAGTTGAGTTAGGTTGTTTATTTGAGATCTTTATTTTTAATATAGGTGTTTATCTCTACAAAGTTTTCTCCTAGAACTGCTTTTGCTATATCCCTTAAGTTTTGGTATGTTGTGTTTCCCTTTTTTTTTAATCTCCAGATATTTTAAATTTCTCTTTTGATTTTTTCTCTGATCCACTGGTTGTTTAAGAGTGTGTTGTTTAATTTCCATGTGTTTGTCAGTTTAGATTCTAGCTTTCTTCCTGTTATTAATTTTTTAATTAATTTATTTATTTTAATTGGAGGCAAATTACTTTACAATATTGTGGTGGTTTTTGCCATACATCAACCTGAACCAGCCATGGATGTCTAATCTCATATTGTGGTTGGAAAGACACTTGATGTAATTTACACTTTCTTGAATTTATTGAGACTTGTTTTGTGGTCTAACATATATAATCTATCGTGGAAAATGTTCCATGCTCTGAGGTTGGGGTGGGGCAGGGTATGCTACTGGTTGGGCCCTACAATCACCTCTGATTGTATGAGGTCACAAGCTATGTTTACTGGCAGGGCAGTGCTACTGGTTGGACTTATGATTGGGCAGGGCTATAGGCTGGTTTCTGCAATTGCTCTTGATGGGGTCTCAGCCTGTGCTCCCAGACCGGAGGGTGATGCTGGCTGGACTCTGTGTTCAGGTGAGGCCTCAGGCTGTGCTCTGTGCTTATACAAAGCTGCGGCCTTGGAACTGGGCAGGGCCATAAACAAGGCTTTGCCATCAGGTAGGCCCCTGGCTGTGCTCCCCTGTTGGGCAAGATTACTGGCCAGACTCCCTGGTTAAGAGAGCCCTCCAGCTGAATCCCACAGTGAGTGGGTCTAGAGACTGTGTTTCATGGTCAAGCTGAGTTGTTGTCTAGGCTTTCTTGACAAGAAAGCCTTTGTTGGGTGGGGCCAAAGACTAGGTTTCAGGCTGTGTTGAGCAATCAGACAAGGCCCTCAGTTGAACTCCACCACTGAGTAGGGACTGCAGGTTGGGCTGAGGCTGTCCAGGGTCACTGTTCAGGCTCCCTGGCTATGCAAGGCCAGAAGCTATGCCCAGTAGTTGGTAGGGCTACTGGCTTGACTTCCTGCCCAAGCAGGGCTGTTGGATGGGCTCCATGGCTGCCTGGGCTCTCTGGCCAGGCTTCCTGGTGGGGTCGGGTGGAGACAGTGTTCAGCTGTTGGGTGGGGCTGGGCATCTGCCTCCCTGCCCAGGCTGAGAAAGAGCAAGGCCAGTTGTCTGGGGACCTAACTCAGGTAAAGCTGCCAAGTGAGTCTGCAGGCTAGACAGGGCCACTGGCTGGGCTCTGCTGATGAGCAGAGGCGCTGGCTAGGATCTCTTTTTGGGTGCAGCTGCAAGCAGGAATGCAGTTCCCCCAAGACCTGAGTGTGGGTGCTGTAAGCCCCCACGCCTTCTCCATCTATCAGATCCCCTGCAGATGAGCCCTACGGATTTCCTCCCTGTGAAGTGAGACCCCACTGGGCCCCCTGGGAAGCATCACACAATCCTGGGGGAGCTGGATGTCCACCTGGGCCTCTCTTTTCCCACTGGAAAAAGCACAGGCCTGGGGGGTCCCCCTGGCACAGGGCTGGGCCAGCCTGGGGAGGGCGACGGGGGCAGGTCATCTTGTAACGTGGGCCTCCCCGGTCTCTGTGGTCCGGGGGCTGCCGCGGCCTCCCCCTGCTTCTGGGGTTCTCACAGTGGTGCTGTCTCTGGATGGCTGCTTGTTGGTCTCCTTGTGATGAGGACTTGAGTCAGGAACGGCTGAGGCCACCATCTTGGTAATATCACTCCTCTGTATGCTTTTGAATCTATCTCAGAGCAGAGATTCAGGAGTGGAAACCAGCACTGGCGTGGGAAACCCAGACTCTGACACATGGCTGGAGGCCCAGCGCTGACACCTCTGATCGACCCCTATGGGGGCCTCCATAGTTTGGGGCAGATTTACTTCCAGGCGCCTGGCCAGGTTCCCGCAGTAACCATCGGAGAAAAGTCTCCACGTGCTTCTGCTCAAAAGTTTTTGTTCAAATCAACATTAAAAAACAAAGCTTGAGGGATTTTATAATTATATAAGAAACCAAACACAGATACCAAATTTAGTCTCAGCTTTAACTTCCATTGGTAACTGTCTCCAACTGCCCCACAGTGTCTCTGGATTCATTATTTTTCATTTATAACGCACAGAAATTTGACAAAACATCCTCTGAAGCCACCTCAAGCCTCTATCTGTTTTTGCCCCCAAATTTGTAAGAATTAAGTACATTGGCAAGACAGACATATAGAAACTCCATGTAGGGAAATATTTGTCAGAATTTTTCCCCTTTGGAGACAGATTACTTTTTCTGTTTTTTTAAAGCATGGATCCAATATGCTATATGTATACGTATATATATATATATATATTACAAAATCTGTGGCCAAATATTTTCCATAAAGGAAACTAATAAATATGATATGATTAAAGTAAAACCTGCTAAGCATCCACTTTGTGATGGACATTGTGCTAAGTGCTTTTCTTGCTAACTTCGGTAATAACACTGTGAGTCACATACTCTGATTCTTAGCATCCTATATGTAAGGAAGTTGAGGGTTAAAAGAGTTCATTCCTTTGCTCCACATCACACAAAAAAGTGGTAAGGCCAATATTTGAATCCAGAAAGTCTTTACTTTTAACTGTTAGTGTACAGTTGTTTATCTTTTAGCTCAGTTTTCTGGTTTTTATTTCTGTTTTTCTAAGTGACATGTTTATATTAGTATTTCTTGATTTTTAAACGTTAGACATTGAGTCTAGAGTAGGGAAGGAATAAACTTCTACATGACTCACCAGGCTCCAATTATTGGTTTAGCACCTCTTATAGCTAAAGCAATAATCATTTCTTTGCAAGATTACAGTTCTTTAATATTTTTCACACTTGAGCTACAAAATATGCTATGGTTATATTTCTTTTCTTACAGAACTTTTTGTTTTCTAAAATCAATAGTTCTTCATTTCTCTCTCTCTCTTTCCCTTGCTCTCTTTTTCTCTTTAGAATTTGAATTGCTAATTTGTATTGCATTCTTTCTCTTAGGGTGCTAATAAAGCTCCTTCCAAGAATTCCTGATTGCCAGGGGGAAGGATGGGAAGATGGGAGGTAGGGAGTTTGGGATGGACATGTACATACTCATATTTTAAATGGGTAACCAACAAGGACCTACAGATAGAATAGGAAACTGCTCAATATTATGTGGCAGCTTGGATGGGAGAGGAGTTTGGGGGAGAATGAATACATGTATAAGTATTGCTGAGTCTCTTTGCTGTTCATCTGAAACTATCACATTGTTAATCAGCTATATCTCAATACAAAATAATTAAAAAAAAAAAACAAAAAACAAACAAACCTCCTTCCAGTATGGTTAAGTCCATCAGGTCCCCTAGTTCAGCTGTTTTCTTCCTTGGAGACATCCTTTTTAGGGCGCCCAGACTCCCTGCTCCTGCCTGGACAGGTTCTTGCTAGATGACAGAACCACTGTCGTCTGGGACTTTCCTTTACCATCATTCTGGGGATTTCCTTCTTTCTCTCCTGAATATTATTTTTCCTCTCATTTCACTATACGTAGAATATCCTTCATTAGATTCTTGTGGATGTGTGCAAGAAGGTTAACTATTTTATATATTAAGTAGCAGATATAATATTCTAAATCATAAACAATCTTCTAACTTTTAGAAGGCATTCTGCCACTGTATACTAGCTGCTAGAATGGTTTTGGAGAAATCAAACTTTTTCATCTTGGAAAATACATGACTCACCAGGCTCCAATTATTGGTTTAGCACCTCTTATAGCTAAAGCAATAATCATTTCTTTGCAAGATTACAGTTCTTTAATATTTTTCACACTTGAGCTACAAAATATGCTATGGTTATATTTCTTTTCTTACAGAACTTTTTGTTTTCTAAAATCAATAGTTCTTCATTTCTCTCTCTCTCTTTCCCTTGCTCTCTTTTTCTCTTTAGAATTTGAATTGCTAATTTGTATTGCATTCTTTCTCTTAGGGTGCTAATAAAGCTCCTTCCAAGAATTCCTGATTGCCAGGGGGAAGGATGGGAAGATGGGAGGTAGGGAGTTTGGGATGGACATGTACATACTCATATTTTAAATGGGTAACCAACAAGGACCTACAGATAGAATAGGAAACTGCTCAATATTATGTGGCAGCTTGGATGGGAGAGGAGTTTGGGGGAGAATGAATACATGTATAAGTATTGCTGAGTCTCTTTGCTGTTCATCTGAAACTATCACATTGTTAATCAGCTATATCTCAATACAAAATAATTAAAAAAAAAAAACAAAAAACAAACAAACCTCCTTCCAGTATGGTTAAGTCCATCAGGTCCCCTAGTTCAGCTGTTTTCTTCCTTGGAGACATCCTTTTTAGGGCGCCCAGACTCCCTGCTCCTGCCTGGACAGGTTCTTGCTAGATGACAGAACCACTGTCGTCTGGGACTTTCCTTTACCATCATTCTGGGGATTTCCTTCTTTCTCTCCTGAATATTATTTTTCCTCTCATTTCACTATACGTAGAATATCCTTCATTAGATTCTTGTGGATGTGTGCAGAGAAGGTTAACTATTTTATATATTAAGTAGCAGATATAATATTCTAAATCATAAACAATCTTCTAACTTTTAGAAGGCATTCTGCCACTGTATACTAGCTGCTAGAATGGTTTTGGAGAAATCAAACTTTTTCATCTTGGAAACCTTAAAATCTCTTTATCNTTGTGGATGTGTGCAGAGAAGGTTAACTATTTTATATATTAAGTAGCAGATATAATATTCTAAATCATAAACAATCTTCTAACTTTTAGAAGGCATTCTGCCACTGTATACTAGCTGCTAGAATGGTTTTGGAGAAATCAAACTTTTTCATCTTGGAAACCTTAAAATCTCTTTATCCACCAACTTCTGAACTTCCGTAATAGCTTTGCTTTGTGTTAATTTTCCAGGGTGCTTGTAGGGTTTGTGCTTTGGAAGTGTTTAGTTTTCATTTTGGGAATTTTTTTCCTGCATTACTCCTTTGATCATTTCTTCCTTTCCACTTTATTCTGGAGAAGGAGAGGGCTTTTACAGCATAACTGAACTGGATTTTGAAACTCCTGCACGAGTCCTGGCTGCAGGATTAACCGGATGCAGTGTGGTGGGAGTCAGACCATTTGGTGCAGTCTTCCACTTATTCCCTCTATTTTTAATAGAGTGGTTCAAGCGCTGATGGCATCCTGCATTATCAAATTAAAGGTCCCTCTGGTTTGCCTGACTAGCTGGGCTTAGGTGGGATCTGCTCACTGAACCACTCCTTTTTCTGACCTTTGAGCAATCTTCCCTTTAAAGCCCTGCAGACTTGATAGTTCCACTTCCTGAGTGAGACTTCTGGAAACTCCGACTGCAGCAGGAAGCAGCTGTCTTCCTCCTCCATTCTGCTAGCACCATCGCCGTTTATCTGCTATCCATCTTTCAAATTCTCTTGGATGTCTGTCAGCTCTATTATCTTCTGTTTTTTTTTTTTTTTTGCTGTTTAGGGTTTGACCTTTTATCCCCTTTACTATCATTTCATTAGGGTTTTAGTAACAGGTCAAACTGTAAATGCATATCATCAATGTACCATTTTAAACTAGATACTGTTTTGGTTTTCTTACATTTGCTAAATCACAATTCTGGCCATTAGCATTTTAACTCTTATCACTTGCCCATATCATTACCATGTTCTCCAGGAAAATGTGGGAAAAACTTGAGGCAAACCACAACCCCCAGAGTTACTCATCAGAGTCCTTCAGAGGGTTTTAATCTTACAAAAATTGAAAAACATCCAGCTAACAATTTCTTACAAAAGAAATGCTAATTTAAATATCAAAGCAACCCCAACTCCTAAAAACTGTATTTTAATATCTGTTCTCTTTGGTTTAAATAGTTTATAAAATAAAGTACATAAAACATTTCATAGCACTGAAGACATAGGTCTGTCTATACATTTTGTAAAATTAAGGAACTTGAATAAAATGGCTTAATGTAATGGAAATAACTGAGGTCGGTAGAATTTTCAAAGATAATTTAAAAGCATGAAATAGCAATACATCTTATGGGGGATGTGTGGCGTTGATTACTGACAGCTGGAGTCCACCATGCTGTATAAGGATCAGCAAGGAGAGTGGGAAGTGAAAATCCGTTCTGCGTGTATTTTTCAGGGTCACCCTCTTTTGCTTTGTTGGGTTGTGCATGGTGCTGCGTTTGCTACACACGTGAAGATGACATTATAGCCTGTGGTCTGGAGGTCATGCAATCCTCCTTGCAAAATTAAATTATTTAGACTCTAGAAACTCGATAAGTATGCACTGTTATCTCCCTCAAAACCACTGCGTGCAGAGCATAGCAAAGGGCTCTGAAGACTATGGCTGCGGGTTAGTGACTCACAAATAAACAAACAAAACTGTTAGCACTGTTCCGGATATATCACTGCAGCTCAGCCCAAGCTTCCACCTTAGGATGGCTTCTTGGAGGACCCGCGACATTAACCCTGTGATGGAGATCTACGTAAGAGTCAACTTTGTGAGGACTTCCCTGGTTTTCTAGAAGCTAAAACTCTGTGTGCAGGCGGGCCTGGCTTCGATCCCTGGTCAGGGAACTAGATCCCACATGTTACAACTAAAGCTTCCACATGCTGCAACTAAAACCCAGCACAAGTAAATACATATTCTGTTAAAAAAGAGTCAACTCTGTGAGGAGATGGAACGTATTTGCCCCAAACACCTGTCTAGCCAGTGTCTCTCCTTTCTCACCAATCCTGCCCAGCTTCCTCCAGATTTACCATCCCAATTCACCAGCTCACATTCCTGTCTCTATTCTGCCCAGGAGGACCAATTTTTAAGAACCTATTGATTCTTTCCTTCTATTGTTTTACACTTTACCTGCTGCTCATTAAGCTTTTTCTGTATTTCTTCTGAGTCACAGGAATCGTAGACGATGGGTTTGGCCAGCTCTGACTCGATGTGGGCTAGCCACGTCCTCAGACTGCTCATGTTCTTATCCAGCTGTTGTACTGCAACCAGAGTCTCCTTTAGCTTCTTCACCCTGTGGGCAGAAAAGGAGAGACGTCAACTTCAGGGAGAGGCCTCATTCATGCTTCCCTCATGAGCAGAAGCCAGTGCTGGGTCTAAACCCAGAGTCCATCCTGGTTCAGCCACCTACTGTCTGTGTGACTGTGGGCAGTGGCATAGCCCTTCTGTGTCTCTGTTTCCTTGTCTATAAAATAGAGAAGAAGTAAGAGCATTTATGAGATTCAAATCAGGTGAATAACGAAGGTGCCAGTACATGGGAAACATTAAAAAGAATATCAGCCACGGTTATCCTCAACACAACTATAATGATAGAACAGTTATAGAAACCTCATGTTTGTCACAGAAATTGTGACTTCATCAATAATATAATCTATACTATGTACTTTCACAAATAATATAATGTATACTTCTGCCAAGAATAACTGGGAGAAAAAGTTAACATTTCCAATGATTTGTCCCTAAACAGATCACATATCCATCGTTCCGATCACTTCAGCTCCACTGGGGCGTGCTTCAGCAACACTGTAGCAGAAANTGTACTTTCACAAATAATATAATGTATACTTCTGCCAAGAATAACTGGGAGAAAAAGTTAACATTTCCAATGATTTGTCCCTAAACAGATCACATATCCATCGTTCCGATCACTTCAGCTCCACTGGGGCGTGCTTCAGCAACACTGTAGCAGAAACTTAGTTCAGAGAAGAAGCCACACTGAAGATCCACTATCGGTGAGTTATTCACGCACTTAGGCAATTTGAGATTTCGTGATGCCAGATCATGTCAAAGGTAACTGAGGGCCTATTGCATTATCAAGTGGCAGAAGGCAGGTGCCAGATCTGCTGTTATCCAGTCTTCTACCTGCAGAGCCTAATTCGGTCCTCTATTCACAACGGCGGTGACGGCATGCGTGCTCAATTGTGTCCGACTCTTTGTGACCCCTTGGACTGTAGCCCAGCAGGCTCCTTTGTCCATGGAATTTTCCAGGCAAGAATACTGGCGTGGGTTGCCACTTCCTACTTCAGGGGATATTCCCAACCCAAGGATTGAACCTGATTCTCTTTTTATCTCCTGCATTGGCAGGAGGATTCTTTACGGCTTTGCCACAAGAAGCCCAGTGTTCACTACATGGCATGCCTAAAAAAACAACAATAACAAAATGCTGTTTTCTCATTCTTTCCAGGAAGGAGTAAAAACTCATTTCTTTAAGATTGCCATTTCTCTAATAATAAGGTGTGAACACTTTAAAAGGTGCCAGAAAGACAAAATAAATGATTTGATTATTTTCTTAATGAAATGTACAATCTGATCAGAAATCTGGCATGGAAACAATGAAATATAACAATATGGTAAGAACTAAACTAAAGAAACGAACCAGATTTCTGGCTAAAAATAAGGAGTGATCAGTTCTGTCTTGCCATGTTCAGTAATTATTCATTCATTCACCACTTGTTCATTTCTTTATTCTTCCTACAAACATGTATAGTGCTAGGTAAACACTGACAATTAAAGTTTCATCCTTGCCTTTGAGGAGCTTAGACTTTGATGAAAAAGAGAAAATGAAGAAATGATATGTGAGCTGCATCTTGAGAGGCAGATACAGCCAAGCAGAATGCTTCTGGCTTCTGAAACATAAAAAAGGAAAGTTGAGATTCTGAAGGCGAAGAGTGTCACAGCACCCAGGAGATTAGGGGAGAAAGAACGGGGAAGAGAAGCAGAAAAGAGATGAGATGTGCTAAGATACACGACTGATGGGTGGATGGGAGTAAGATTATAAGGCTCCCAGAGTGACAGGATGATGACTTTGTCTGTAGGTTTAAAGATTAATAAGAACTTTTCCCAAGATCTATTTGTGGAGGAATGATAAGATCAATTCTGATTTTGAGTGCAGAAGTTTGAGGCAAGGCTGTTGGAAGAGTCCATTGAGGAAGTAAATAAAATAGTTCAAGTGGTTTACGTCAAAAGCCTACTTTCATACAGTAGGGGTTAGAGGCAAGGACTGGATTGCTAAATTCACAAACCGTCATGACGTGAGACAGAAGGAGCTAGAAATGATGTCTCTTCCAACTGAATGATTAGATGGATGCTGCTGCCTCAGAGGATGCATGATGAGGAGCAAGCTCTAGGGATTAATGGGGCACAAAGTTTAGGATATGATGAGTCTGGAAATAACAATTCTTAGGTCCAGAAAAGACAACAGAATGTATTGCACTGAGTTACATACTGTGGCATAGAGTTGAAGCCCAATGAAGGATGTGTTTCATTCTGAAAGGGGGTGGACTAAGAAGAATGAACTTTAAAAGGTTAAAGGAGGAGGAATCATAGGTGAAGAATAAATAATTAGAAAGGAAGGAGGTGAAGCAGGTAAGTGTAGCAAAAAACTAAAGGCGGGAAAAGTTTCAAGAAAGAACTTGTGGACTGGGGAATAAAACTGATGGTATTTAAGGGTACAAACTTGTCATAAGCCACATGGATTGAATGCATATATTGAATATAAATAACAAAAGCATACTATAATTTCGTACTGTGATAAATAATGCTACAATGGCCACCACATTATACATTATCGATGTATCAAAATAACACATTGTACACCTTAGAATTACAACGCTGTGTATCAAGTACATTCAATTAGAAATCATTTTTAAGGAGTGTCATATATACGTGTAAGTGAATCACTTTACACTTGAAACTAACATAATATTGTAAATTTACTAATTAAAAAACAAAAGGCAGTATCAGGCCATGGTTATCAGGTGTTTAGACACCTAGCGTGCCACAGTAAGTGATCTTAAAAGTATGATAAGTATTTATTAGTGTGTAGGTTATTGGATATGTTTCCAAATTTTATGTTATACAAACTAGCTACAAAATTACTTTAAAGTCACTAAAAGTTATCTTAAAATTAAAAAAAAAAAAGAAAAAAAATTTAAAAGAAAGTGTTGGTCAGGATATGATTTAAATGCCCTCTTCACTAGAGTTCACCTGGTTTCCCTCGTGAAA
Organism: Oreotragus oreotragus; assembly: GCA_006410675.1. NCBI lineage: Eukaryota > Metazoa > Chordata > Mammalia > Artiodactyla > Bovidae > Oreotragus > Oreotragus oreotragus. Next base: position 210,133 of record SJYX01022635.1, read on the forward strand.
GTGTAGCTCCCTAGACCCCAACACTGTCCTATGGAGCCAGAACCTCAGGGGATAATGGCCAGGGAATTTCCATTTTTAAGAAGCAAGCCTTAGGTGTGCTAAATTGTGGAACCACAGGTCTGATGAGTCAAGGGCAGAGCAGGACAGCATGATGAGGCCTAAAAAGAGCCAATAAAGAGGTCTGCTGACCCCAAGTGAGTAGTTCAGCAAGCACTGTGGAAACAGCACACAGGCGGCGTTTGGCAAATGGTGATGGACAGGGAGGCCTGGCGTGCTGCGATTCCTGGGGTCGCAAAGAGTCGGACACGACTGAGCGACTGAACTGAACTGAACTGAACTGAAAGAGGATTGCTGATTATTTTAAGAAAGCAGGCAGGAAAGTTGAGTAAATATGGTACAAAACAGAATTATCTGGCTAAAAGAAAAACTTTGATTTTTCGTTCTGTTTAATACAGTTGAAGGCTTGGAATCACTTTAGAATGTTTTTAGGCAGAGAAAAAGGATCTCATGAGATAAGAGCCGAAGACAGAAGAAAAAGGTGGGAAATGATACGTGAATACAGATGATGGAGTGAGGGTGCAGAGGAGGTAGGGCCAGCGGTACAAAGGCATGGATAGATACATAAGTTTTGAAAGGAATTTCCCAGTGAGGGCAGAGTGTGAGCAGGAGTTTGGGAGGGACACAGATAGTACTTTTCAACTCTGTTAATATCATGTAATAGCAGCAAAAAAACCATTATTGAGTCCCTGTTGATGGGCTGGCACGGCTGCATGTATGTACACGGAAGGCTCTGAAAAGAAAGAGGATGGAGAAGGGGAGCACATGATCAATGATTTCTGATGCAGCCGCCATTTGAAATTCAATTTTGCTTTTAGACCATAAGCTTTTAAAAAAATATACTGTAGAATTTTTTATTCAGGAAATGTGGTCACCTTACTGACACTGCTTATAACAGAAACAAATGGCACGTAAGCAAAATACTTCCATTTCCAAGGGGTCAGTCTGGCTCGACCAAAGAAGTATCTGTTTGGGAAAAAATGTCAAGAGCAGTATGTCTTTTAAAACTCTAGAGGTGTGATAGGGATTTCTCTGGCAGTACAGTGCTTAAGATTCTCTTGATTCTACTGTAGGGGCAACAAGTTCCATCTCTGGTTGGGAAGCTAAGATGCCACATGCCGAGCAGGAAAAAGACAGTAACAACGACTCTAGGGATGTGATATGTTTCAGGTAGGTACCTGCAATGGAATGTTCTCAAAGATGGATAACCTGCACTCAGAATGACCAAATCTCTCTATTCTGTTACTCCCAGATGGTAAAGAAGAGATTCTCAAGCTAAAATTGGTCGCTTAGGGGTGTTTTCCTGCCACACAGGCCAAAGCTAACTCTCTCCCTACCTCCTCGCTCCCATGACTCTCCAGAAAAATCTGACAGGCTTCTCCGGTCAGGAACCACCTTTCTGAAGAAACTCTCATAACCGAACTATGTTGAGAATTTTTATTCATTTTTAATTGCTTAAAATAGATATCATCACTTCTGTTACATTTTCTGTAAATCAATGTTTCTCNACCTCCTCGCTCCCATGACTCTCCAGAAAAATCTGACAGGCTTCTCCGGTCAGGAACCACCTTTCTGAAGAAACTCTCATAACCGAACTATGTTGAGAATTTTTATTCATTTTTAATTGCTTAAAATAGATATCATCACTTCTGTTACATTTTCTGTAAATCAATGTTTCTCTCGCAAATGAAAATCTAGTCATGACACCTTCACTTTTCCTTTTTGAATGCTTAAAAGGATTTTCACTATGCTCAGTTCTTGATAGTATCTATATTTCATTAATTATAATAAAACCCCTTATGTTTGAATAACATTTTCAGTGTGTAAAGGCATGTTAAGGTGTGTTACCTTACAATGTTTTTAAAAAATGTGTATTTAAAAATTATATTCATATTCTGCAATATTATTCAATTGATAGGGAACAGAAAACATGCATTACAATATATTTCTCATTACTTGTAATTCCATTCAATATAAGACTTCTCTAATTAGCTTTCTGACCTGCCTCTTGAGAAATCTGTATGCAGGTCAGNTGGTCTTACACAGATAGATATCCAGACCTGAAAGAATATTAAGGGCAGTTTTCATCACTGGCAAATGCATTGAGGATGCAGACTGCTGAACTGGTTTATCTAACACAAATAATAAGTACTTTGGAGAACCTGATAAAAGAACAGAAATAAATCCCAAGTTAAATAATAGGAGCCCCAAATAATCCATTGCGTTAAAGCATTTCCAAAACCCTTCAGTTATAAGTGGGTTTGAGATTTTTGTCTAAACATCACCCACAAAATTAATTAAAAAGACAATACATTTGAAGTAGTTATTTGGTGCCATGATATTTTTAGGATCAAATTGTTTTTTAAAAATAAAATAAATTCCAGCCAACTAAAAGCTACAAGTATGGAGGACTTCCCTGGTGGTCCAATGGTTAAGAATCCATCTTTTCCACAAAATTAATTAAAAAGACTATACATTTGAAGTAGTTATTTGGTGCCATGATATTTTTAGGATCAAATTGTTTTTTAAAAATAAAATAAATTCCAGCCAATTAAAAGCTACAAGTATGGAGGACTTCCCTGGTGGTCCAATGGTTAAGAATCCATCTTCCAAGCAGGGGACGTGGGTTCAACCCCTGGTCAAGGAACTAAGATTCCTCATGCCAGGAGACAACTAAGCCCCTGAGGGAAGTGGAAAGAAGCCCTCGCAGCAATGAAGATCCAGTGTGCTGCAACTAAGACCTTATGCAGCCCAAAAAACCTACAAGTGTGACAAAACCAAAATTTATACCCAACATAAAATATTATTTTAGTCCAAATATACATCTATGGGTAGATTACTCATTAAGAATTTCCAAACATTGACTTTTGAATGTTAGTAAATCTCTAAAACAATTTGTTATGGTGATTATGAAACTGATTCTAAATCACTCTTGACAGTCTCAGTGAGAATGTCAATGTTATTTTATTCCATGTTGTTTAGTCTGTTGATGGCTTTGGACTTGCCTTCGTGTTGACAGGTACTCTCTGGCTGCAATGAAAATTATTGCTCCCCAGCATAAACATTTCACAAGTTTGAAAAGGACACAATAAGTCAAAATTTCCCCAGAGCCTGAATTCTTTCTAAGAGAGAAAGTCTCACTTCAAAAGAACAATAGACTTCTGTTGGTGTGATTTCCAAAGGCCATGATGTCTTCACACAGCAAAAGACTTTCATTAATGTGACTTGTGAAGACCCAAAAAATCCTTGTGAGGTGGCTTAGGACAATAAGAATGATGCTTTCATTAGAGATTGTGCAAAGGAGCCAACTCCATGCAACTATACATGGACAGATCTTAAGAGTCCCAGACTCTTGACTCAGAGCATTTAGTTTTCCAAAATCATGTTTCAATATCAGACAGACAAATGGGGAGAGTTTTACTACTTTGAGTAAAATGTCATTACCATTCTGAGTGAAATGCCATTAATGCTAATTACTAGACTGTTTGAGTTAGAAGGTAACATAAAAGGCAAGACCGTCAATCTTGCAAAAACTGGGTGCTCGGGAAGGTGTCTTCCCTTTGTACACAGTTCCTCTTCCCTTCCCATATTTAACAGCATTTAAGTTGAGGACTTAACGTGAAGTATTATAGAAGATCAATGTTTAGAAGTATGCTGGGAGCCAGCGTAAGGAACTCCGCCCATGGCAAAGGTCATGAGGAAGGAGGCTTGGCATACACAAAGGCGGGATCAAGCCTCAGGAAACCCCCTGTTCCCAAGCATCTACCCCCAAAACCAGAGTTTGTTTTATGCTTTCACCTACACCTCTGACTTTACGGCGGAAGGGGCGAGGGGAGGGCTCTCCCCCATCACCATTTCTCTCGGAGAAGGAGTTAACTTGCAGCTCCAAGTCAATAAAAATTCCTGGGCATGACAAGAGTGTTTCAACTTACAGGCCCCAACCAGTAATGCTGAAGAAGCTGAAGCTATGGTTTTATGAAGACCTACAAGACCTTTTAGAACTAACACCCAAAAAAGATGCCCTTTTCATTATAGGGGACTGGAAGGCTAAAGTAGGAAGTCAAGAAACATCTGGAGTTACAGACAAATTTGGCCTTGGAATGAGGAATGAAGCAGGGCAAAGACTAATAGAGCTTTGCCAAGAAAATGCACTGGTCATAGCAAACACCCTCTTCCAACAACACAAGAGAAGACTCTACACATGGACATCACCAGATGGTCAACACTTTTTCTTGGTTCAAAATTCACTTACAAAAATGATCCAAGACACAAAGGCTATGCATAAACACTGTTCCACCGGATATTATCTATAGTAGCCAAATAATTTACAGGTCAGTAATCCTGTATAGTATTGAAGGAGTTTCAGTAGTCAGAGCAGTTAGTGTGTATGTCAAGGGCATTGTGACATGGAAATGCTTATTCATCTAGTCCATTAAGGACAAGTTCCTCTTTCAAATGAATGTGTAAATCTTAGTAAAGTCAGGGAGGGTGAACGCTTAAGTGGTTCTCCCTTCCCATTTTAAAAAAAGTGCACTTTAACACAAATAGCAAAATACATTGTGTGTGTAAGTGTTGGGGGGGGGAGGGGTGCTGATATGAGCTGAGAGGAGGTGGGGGATAAAGTCCCTATACATCACCCTTGAGCTATTAAAGTTGATATTGGTGGGACAGGGATCATTCTTTTTTCAGAGAAACGTCCTACTTTTTTTTTTTTTCCATTATTTCTTTAAAGGCAACTTTGACTAAAGTGTCAACAATAGTTTTATTTATCTCTCATTGTAAGAAGTTTGCGCAACATTCTTTTTGGTGGCATCCAGGATTATAATTCAAAATAAGTGTTTACAGATGTCACTTGTCTGGGTAAGTTTAGCAAACCTGGTCTATCTGTAAGTCCCTGCACTTGGTTCCTCTTTCAGAGTCTCCTGTGCTTCCTGAGTATTTGATCTTTCTTGCGAAGGGTTCTAATAGGAAATCCAGTTGTACGGCTTCTTAATATTGCTACACGAATACACACATATACGCATACATACATACACATTTCATATATACCTCACTACTTTCCTTCAGACAAATTTAGTAGATACATACACCAAAACCAAAAAAAAATTCATGTGCTCAATATATCAGAACCCAAAGTACCATTAATAAATTCTATCCATCAATAGGGGTTTATTCGGGCGATGTTATGGTACAAAAAAAATATTGAAAAATAAAGTGAAAATTCCTGATGTAATGTTATTCTAACTGAATAAAAAGCATTAGGTAAATATCTGCATTATGCACTAACTTACCATTTTAGACATGCATTTCCCCATTTGCACATATGTTTGAAAACCTTTATACTAGTCAGTGACCAAAACCTACTGACATACCTAAAGAGAAACAACTTTCTCTCACACACACAACCCTCCAGGCTGCTGAAACATGAAAGATATTTTATTTCATAAAAGGAACACTTTCAGTTACAAAGCTGTGAACTGGCCATGACTGAATTTTAGTTTTAGCAGCAGCCGTCCTTTAAATAACAGACGATGGACTGACAGAATCTTTCCACTGGACCTTGTTTCTGAATCCCTTTCCTGTGTCTCAGACTCTCTACTGTAACCATACCCCTCATGTGACGATTCTAATCCAGAGACAACTGGATACCGAGCCATGACAAAGCCCATTAACCTTTCCATCTAGCTTCACAGGCCAGCAGAGGGACAACAAAAACCGACAAGTAACTCTTAGGAGTCCACGGTCAACAACCTCCTGACACCAGTCAGCCCCACTTCACACTGGCAAAAACAATTATGGATTAAAACGCCAGCATCATATCACCCCCACGTAACAAGAAAGTTATGCCCAAGGGAAGAAACTCAAGGAGGTGCCTGCCTTGCGACATTGCAGTTACAGTCTGGGAGGTCCGCGTCCGCACAGCCATCGTCCGCCATCCTCGGGCCACAAGAATCTTCTGCCACCACCATGAAGTATCCACTTGCAAAAGTTAGGTTTGCAGAGCAAAAGGCTGAATCTTGCGTGGGGATGAAAGGTTCCCTGGTCTGTGTATGGAAGTATGAAAATGCTCCCTCCAGACAAATGTTGGTAAGTCTCTGTCTGATAATATGACACTGAGCAGTGAGTGACAAGTGGTCATGCTTCTAAATAAAACCTACATTCATTAACATGTGCCAGGCTTGATCTCCTGGAATGTAGGCCACGAGGGTAAGCAGGGGAAAGGCTCAGGGTAATCTGGAAGGAGGGGGAGGCTCCAGGTCTAAAGAAAGAAGGGAGCAGAAATAAGACTGGCTGCAGACACATCGCCATTCTGGAAGGACCTTCCTCCTTTTCTAGGAGGCAGTCTGTTAAGTTGGAAAAGATATTTGAAAAGACAAATGACCCAAACACAAATAAGCAAAACTGTCACAAGTACAGCAAACTGTAGTAGCAAAAAGGAGCAGCCTCTATTTTTCTTCAGTTTGCTTGCCAGCCAAGTGATGTAAGTAGGAGTCTAAGGGGTTGTTTGGGAAGATGGGATGGGCAAGAAATTCTGCTCAAAAGTGATTGGTCTTCACCTTGACAAATTACTCATTCTCTCAGTACTTCAATTATATGGTGTAAAAGGTTATCGGGAGGATTAAATGAGGTGGTACCTGTAAATCACTTAGCACCTCCCTGACTGTAACTGCAATGTTGAAAGGCAGGCACCTCCTTGAGTTTCTTCCTTTGGGCATAACTTTCTTGTTACTGGGGGTGATAGGATGGATGCTGGCGTTTTAATCCATAATTGTTTTTGCCAGTGTGAAGTGGGGCTGACTGGTGTTAGGAGGTTGTTGGCCATGGACTCCTAAGAGTTATTCTTAGCACAATATATTTATTCCAATAAACTAAATATAAGGCAAGGCTTTATAGACAATTTGAGCAGGAAAAGGATTGAAGAAATACTATTCTCCACTTACCTCAACCTTTGTCCTTTTAAAACTAATGATATAAAGTGACAAAAATAACATGTTCATTTTAAGGTAATTTCAAAAATATGTTCATTTGCTTTGTGGAATTTCAGTTAACTTGGGGGAGGGGGTGGAATTGCAAGAATTTCTAAATTTTCTGCACTGATTCTATACAAACTTCATAATTTAAGCTTTTAAAGAAAATAAGCTCCCAAGTGATTCATTACTGGAAATTAAAAAAAGAAATGTGGCCAATGCTGTCTTCTTTAAAGCCTTTAAGGATTTTAAAATACATACACACAAATGACTTATGAATAAATAAATAAGCAATAAACGTTTGCTAAGCTTTTTTTTAAAGCCAATATGATGAATTTTAACTACAATAAAACAAAGCACTTGGTTCTGGTTATATGAGTTGATTGTTTTTAAAATAGTAATTTATTTTCTTTATAAAAGAAACAAACCTGAATTTTTATGTTAAAAAAAATCCAGAAAACTTAGTTAAAAATAAAATTATTTTTAAAATGCTATTAAAGATATAATATTTTTATTCTTTATAAAACAATCACTTCACTGATATATTATTTTCATCAAGATGGAAAATATTGGTTGTAGTTCCATAATAGAAGGTAAATTTGTTTTTTCTCGATTACTACCAACATTAAAAAAAAAACTGAGATCTTTAAAATTTGTTATTGCCATTATTTCCTTAGATTAATTCCCTTTTACTATATTTGCATTTTTCCATGGGTTAATTTTTTCTTCCATGTTCACTATTCTTAGCACAATATATTTATTCCAATGAACTAAAAATAAGGCAAGGCTTTACAGACACGATTATTGTAGTAGCAAAAAATGACAATAATATAAAGTTTCATCAGTAGGGAAATACTAGATAAATCACATTACATAAAACTATGGAATGATCTAAAAGAATAAGATTGGCACATATAGTATATGAGAGTATACGTGATCCTTTCCCCTGTGTTGTCTCACTGGAGAAGTGGCAGTTATTTTAATGAACATTTTGAAAATGAGGAATCTGGGACTCGGAGAGGTTATACAGTAAGCCCTAGGTCACACAGCCAGAGCAAGGTGAAATAAAGCTAAGATGGTGTCATTTCTGAGCTTGCTGCATCAAAGCATTTCCGATTCTAGCTTGACTTTTCTGAATGGATCACCATGAGGTAATACCAGCCACAAATTCCAAGAATTGCTTTTTCTTTTTCTTCTAGTTTGGGCAGAGCTCCCACTGGACTGAAATTCCTGCTGGGGGCAGCTGATTCAACTTTGCAAAGCCCTCCTTATTCTCCATGAGCCCCTAAACTCCCTCTAGGATGAGAGCTGACATTTATTGACTGAGCACTTCACTGTGCCAAGTGGTTTACAGGTACCACCTCATTTAATCCTCCTGATAACTTTTTACACCATATAATTGAAGTACTGAGAGGATGAGTAATTCATCAAATATCACAGTGCAGGTGAAGCAGAAACATTTTATATTTCAGGCAACTGAAGCCCCAAGCCCAGGCTCTGCTATATTACTATCTGCATGTAGGGTACTTTTCACATGCTGTGTCTCAGACTGAGAAGCTCAACAAAATACTGGAGGGACTACTACATGCAAAGAACTACATTAGGTTCTGGGGTTATTGTGGTCATCAAGTTTGATACACTGAACATTTCAACAGAGGAAAGAAACTTTCAATAATCTTCAAAATGGGATATTTATTATAAACACGGGAACTGCTACCGACTGTGTACAGAAAGCCTAGATAAGAAGGGTGTGATCTAATCTGGAGAAAAGGAAGAACATGAAGAAGAATTAGGAGCTGGCTGGTCCAGACAGAGAGAGAGAGCAGGAAGATGAAACAGGAGAGGGGAGGCTCTCAGGTGAGGAGCCCTGTATCCTTGCTTTATCACTCTTATGTTTGGGGAATCCTTTTCTTTTTCATCTTTATATGCCCAGAGGTGTCTGGAAACTATGCCTGACTACCTGCTTTGGTCATAAGATGTTACTGGAATCTACTATGTTTCTCTACACACTGCCTAAGGTTGCTTTTGGGATTTTTTGCCAGAGGGCTTTGTCAGAGGCTGTTCCGCCCACAAAGCCTCAAATATTAGTCATATAGTAATCCAGTCCTGAGAGAGTTTGCAGCTTCTGCCATGTGGCAATATGCAGAGGAAGTATTAATACTTCATACACTTTTGTGTACAGGAGGCATTCCATAGTTTTTAAAAATTGTATTTGTTTTTCCTGTTTTTGAGATCCATGAATTATGGGAAAGTGGACATGATCAAGCAGGAGATGGCAAGAGTGAACACCAACATCTTAGGAATCAGTAAACTAAAATGGATGGGAATAGGTGAATGTAATTCAGATGACCATTACATCCATTACTATGGACAAGCTGCTGCTGCTGCTAAGTTGCTTCAGTCGTGTCCGACTCTGGGCGACACCATAGACAGCAGCCCACCAGGCTCCCCCATCCCTGGGATTCTCCAGGCAAGAACACCGGAGTAGGTTGCCATTTCCTTCTCCAATGCAGGAAAGTGAAAAATGAAAGTGAAGTCGCTCAGTCGTGTCCGACTCGCCGTGACCCCATGGACTGCTACCAGGTTCCTCTGTCCATGGGATTTTCCAGGCAAGAGTACTGGACTGGGGTGTCATTGTCTTCTCCACTATGGGCAAGAATCCCCTAGAAAAAATGAAGTAGCTCTCGTAGTTAACAAAAGAGTCCAAAATTTAGTGCCTGGGTGCAATCTCAAAAACAACAGAACGATTTCAGTTTGGTTCCAAGGCAAATCATTCAGTATCATAAGTAATCCAAGTCTGTGCCCCCAAACACAAATGCTGAAGAAGCTTAAGTTGACTGGTTCTATGAAGACCTACAAGATCTTCTAGAATGACACTAAAAACAATGTCGTTTTCATCACAGGGGATTGGAACGCAAAAGAAGGAAGTCAAAGATACCTGGAGTAACAGGCAAGTTTGGTCTTGGAGTTCAAAATGAAGCAGGGCAAAGGCTAACAGAGTTTTGTCAAGAGAACACATTGGTCATAGCAAACATCCTCTTCCAAGAATACAAGAGAAGTCTCTACACATGGATATCACCGGATGGTCAATACCAAAATGAGACTGACTATATTCTTTGCAGTTAAAGATGGAGGAATTCTATATAGTCAGCAAGAATAAAACCCGGAGCTGACTGTGGATCAGCTCCTTATGGCAAAATTCAGGCTTAAATTGAAGAAAGTAGGAAAAACCACTATGTGATTCAGGTATGACCTAAATCAAATTCCTTATGATTATACAGTGGAAGCAACAAATAGATTCAAGGGATGAGATCTGATAGAAAGAGTGGCTGAAGGACTATGGACAGAGGTTCGTGACATTGTAAAGGAGGTGACCAAAATGATCCCAAAGAAAAAGAAATGCAAAGCAAAGTGGAGGCCTTACAAATAACTGAAAAAGAAGAGACGCAAAAGGCAAGGGAGAAAGGGAAAGATATACCCAACTGAATGCAGAGTTCTAGAGGACAGCAAGGAGAGATAAGAAGGTCTTCTTAAATGAACAGTGCAAAGAAGTAGAGGAAAACAATAGAAAAGGAAACTAGTGATCTCTTCTAGAAAATTGGAGATATCAAGGGAACATTTCATGCAAGGATGGGCACAATAAAGGACAGAAACAGTATGGACCTAAAAAAGCAAAAGAGCTTAAGAAGAGGTGGTAAGAATACACAGAAGAAATTTACAAAAAAGATCTTAATGACCCGGAAAACCATAAAGGTGTGGTCACTCACCTAGAGCCAAACATCCTGAAGTCTGAAGTCAAGTGGCCCTTAGGAAGCATCACTACAAACAAGGCTAGTGGAGGTGATGGAATTCCAGCTGAGCTATTTAAAACTTCTAAAATAGAATGCTGTAAAAGTGCTGCATTCGATATGCAAGAAAATTTGGAAAACTCAGCAATGAGTGGCCACAGGACTGGAAAAGGTCAGTGTGCATTCTAATCTCAAAGAATGGCAGTGCCAAAGAATGTTCTAACTACTGAACAATTGTGCTCATTTCACACACTATTAAGGTTATGCTCAAAGTCCTTCAAGCTGGGCTTCAGCATTATGTGAACTGAGAACTTGCAGATATACAAGCTGGGTTTAGAAAAGGCAGAGGAACCAGAGATCAAATTGCCAACATATGCTGGATCATAGAGAAATCAGGGCAATTCCAGAAAAACATTTACTTCTGCTTCATCGACTACATTAAAGCCTTTAATGGTGTGGAGCACAACAAACTGTGGAAAATTCTTAAAGAGATGGGAATACCAGACTACCTCACCTGTCTCCTGAGAAATCTGTATGCAGGTCAAGAACCAACAGTTAAAACTGGACGCGGAACAATGGACTAGTTCAAAATTGGGAAAGGAGTATGACAAGGCTGTATATTGCTGTCCTGTTTATTTAACTTATGTGCAGAGTACATCATGTGAAACGCTAGGCTGGATGAATCACAAAATGGAATTAAGATTGCCAGGAGAAATATCAACAACCTCAGATATGCAGATGATACCACTCTAGTGGCAGAAAGTGAAGAGGAACTCACAAAACTCTTGTTGAGGGTGAATGAGGGAGTGAAAAAGATGGCTTAAAACTCATCATTCAAAGAACTAAGATCATGGCACCTTGTTTCATCACTTCATGGAAAATAGAAAGGGAAAAGATGGAACTACTGAGAGATTTTATTTCTTGGGCTCTAGAATCACTGCGGGTGGTGACTACAGGCATGAAATTAAAAGACACTTGCTCCTTGGAAGAAGAGCTATGACAAATCTAGATATCTTGTTAAAAAGCAGAGACATTACTTTGCCAACAAAGGTCCATATAGTCAGAGCTATGATTTTTTTCAGTAGTGATGTACATATGTGAGAGCTGGGCAATAAAGAAGGCTGAGTGCTGAAGAATTTAATGCTTAGGAACTGTGGTGCTGGAGAAGACTCTTGAGAGTCCCTTGGAGAGCAAGGAAATCAAACCAATAAATCCTAAATGAAATCAACCCTGAATATTCACTGGGAGGACTGATGTTGAAGCTCCAATCCTTTGGTTACCTGATTCGAAGAGCCGACTCATTGGAAAAGACCTTGACGTTGGGAAAGATTGACGGCAAAAGGAGAAGTGAGCAACAGAGGATGAGATGGTTGGATGGCATTACCGACTCAACGGATGTGAATTTGAACAAACTCAGAGATAGTGAAGGACTATTGGGTGTGTTGCAGTTCATGGGGTCACAAAGAGTTGGACACAACTTAGTGACTGAGCAACAACAATGATGAAAGATGCAGAGTTCTGTGAACATACTAAAAATCACTGAATTGGCTACTTGCGATAGATAAGTTGTATGGTATGTGAATTATATCTCAATAAAGCTATTATTAAAACAATAACTTTACTGGATTCCCTGTTAACTCGGATGGTAAAGAATCCGCCTGCAGGAGACCTGGGTTTGATCCCGAGGTTGGAAAGATCCCCTGAAGTAGGAAATGGCAAGCCACTCCAGTATTCTTGCCTGAGAAATCCCAAGGACAGAGGAGGCTGGAGGGCAACTGTCCATAGGCTCTCAAAGAGTTGGGGGACTAACAATTTCCTTATTAAAGTAACACATAACTAATGTGTGCTTTGTTTTGGTAATGAATATTTTAGGTTTGGTGAGGAAAGAAGAATATCCTTCTATTGGCGAGTCCAGTTAACTAAAAAAACAAAAGTCATCACCACAGAGTCAACAACTTGAATCTGACCTTCCTAGATAACAAGATGGGAAATGTTGAACAAAGCATTCTCTAATTATTAGAAGCTCTGAACAACTAAGGCTACAGGACATTTTCTGTCAGTCCAGGCTCTGGAAAATTGCCATTTAGGTTTTTGCATAGGGTTCAGAAATGAAAGCTAGAATCCTTGAAGACAGTATTACAGAAATTATCAGTTACACTGATGACTGTTAATCACATTGACTCTTAATTAAAGGTGAAAGCTCAGAAATGCTTTTGTCTAGGCTAGCACTCACAAACAGAGCTTTCTGGGATGATGAAAATGTTGTGTCTGCAGTATCCAGTAAGGTGGCCACTATCCTCGTGTGGTTTCTGAGCACTGGAAACGTTCCTTGTGCAACTGACCATAATTAAAATTAAATTCTAAATGAATTGTATTCCATTTCAGCTCATTTAAATAGCCATTAAATAGCAGGTAGCTAGTCACTGTTACGCTGGACTGAGTAGGACTAGAAAGCATACTGGAACATTATCCACTGAGCCCTAAAAATAACTGCAAATTTTTTTGTTATCTTAAAAAGCTGACAATGCTTGGTGACAGTTTAAAAATTCAAGGCAAAACACATCTACTGTGCACTTAGAATGGTCTAAGCTAGCTAATCAACTAGTAATAGGAAGCTGACTCAAAGTTATGCATTCTATTCATACATAACAGGTTATTATCTATGAATCTTCTTTCTTTCTTTATTCCCCCCATTTTTTGGAATGGCAGAAAGAAAGCTGGAAAGCTGTTCACCTGAAAATATGATCATCTTCAATAACAACTTCTCTATTCCCCCAAAAGCACCAAAACAACATAAAAATATCAAAAGACAAGTTATGTTCTGCTTTAATGAATCAATGTTAAAAAATTTTTTTAGAAGAGGGAGGCAGATGGAATGAGACTGAATCATAGAAACTTAGTATTTCAACTGGCAGGTCACAGTTGAAGACGGGTGTGGGAGATGGGCATCTAGCCTGTGCACTAGCGAAATGCCAGTAAACCAAACAATGGAAAGAAAGCAAATGTGATGGCCGAGAGCCATTTAGGAGACACTCCAAGAACTATGAATCCAGCGTGACATTAAACCTCAGGACAAACCAACAGTCAGTATGTCATACCGTCCATGTTGGAAAGAGACAATTAGAAATGGACAATATGTATTACATCTGTGTATCAGTCATGTCCGACTCTTAGCGACCCCATGGACTGTAGCCCACCAGGCTCCTCTGTCCATGAGGTTCTCCAGGCAAGAATACTGGAGTGGGTTGCCATTTCCTACCCTAGGGGATCTTCCCAACCCAGGGATTGAACCCATGTCTCTTGAGTCTCCTGCATCACAGGCGGATACTTTACTGGGCCACCTAGGAAGCTTATATACCTTGTATTCAATTGATTCAAATGTACTGATATGTCTTTCAAAGAATAAACTAATATCTAAAAAAATTCTTGATTGAATAAACTATATAGAGGACTTCCTAACCAGTCCAGTGGTTAAGACTCTTCCCTTCTAATGCAGGGGTGAAGGTTCAGTTCCTGATAGGTGAACTAAAATCCCATAGGCCATGTCGTGTGGCCAAAAATACCCCAAAAAGCAAAAATGAACAAACAAAAACTAGACAGAAAAGTTATAAATAAGCATGACTTTGAGGAGTAAACATCTAGTTCATTTTATATAATGTTGGCTAACAGCTGGGCATACACTAATTGCTTGTGATTAAATTTTATTAAATTAAAATAATTTTTGATTTCATGTAGCCCCATATTCCACAGCACTGAAGCACTAAAAACTGGAAAAGAATATTAGCTACTTTAACATGACATTGCCAATTACCATGGACTACATGGCAATGCAAATCAATCTTTGAGTCATAATCTGACCAAAAAAAATCCAGGGATGTTTACCAAGTAGGTGGCTTCCCAAAGAAGGGTATTTTTTAGCACAAAGGCTTCAGATCCTCTGAAATGAGGTTTGGTTATCAGTGCCTGAGAAGTGAAGCTAAACATGGTATTGAGGTTCTAAAACCTACATATGCCTAAATACTTCAAGCAGTTTAAGCTGAACTGTCAAGTTTCCATCTGTTTATATACTTTTATCAGGGCATTTAGTGAGTCATTTTACTTGATTTCTTTGCATGTCTATATGCCCACTTGAAGAAAGGGGCCTCTGTCTTTGTATCCCCAAAACCTCTCGCAGTCACTATCAGTCCTTTACAAATAGAACTGGAAAGTTCGGTTATAGAAATAAATTGTTGTTGTCATTGTTCAGCCACTAAATCAGTCTGACTCTTGAGACCCCACGGACTGTAGCCTGCCAAGCTCTTCTGTTCATGGGATTTCCCAGGCAAGAATACTGGGGTGGGTTGCCATTTCTTCTTCAAGGGATCTTCCTGACCCAGGGATCGAACTCACGTCTCCTGCATGGGCAGGTGGGTTCTTTATCACTAAGGCACCAGGAAGTCCTGTAGAAATAAATAACAACCTAATTTCCTTTTAATTGCATTCTCTAGAACAGGGACAAAGAAGTCACAAACTTGGCAGGCAGAACTGGGCAGGGCATGGGCTGTAGAGTCAAAGAATGCAGACTCTGCCACTTAGTATGTGCATGACCAGGAGCAAGCCTGAGCCTCAGTATTCCACTTGGAAAATGGTTATAACAATAATACCCATCTCAAAGGATATTGTAAACACACAAGAAGATGCACATGAAGCCTGTAGCATGGTCACTGGGACAAGCTAAAGGTTCAGCGTTCGCTATTAGAGTCCTACTGTCTAACATTTTAAAACCTGGGTAACACTTGTTCCCTTTTTATTATATTCTTACTAAAATTATAGCCTCATCTGCTTCATAAATTAGACCCTTTTTGCTAACTCCCTTATAGAAAAAACCTAAACTAAATGTTTTCAAAATCAACATATGAAATTGTCCATATGTCCATATGCAGTTTTTAGGGGCACACAGTATTCAAAAGGCACTATTTCACATCTACCTTCTTTGTTAGGGGAAATAATCCAGATTTTTTATAAAATGTATTGTGGGATGGCTCCAAAACAACTGTGAATCAGAAGCATTTGTGACATTTTAACTCTCCTAACTTCTATAAAGAAGACGGTCCATTCAAATATTCATTCATACATTCATGCAAATATTTACTGAGTCCAAACTGTGTTCAGGCACTGTTTTTGGTGCTAGTGATAGCCAGTGAACAGAACAAACACGCCTGCCCTCATGGAGGCTATAATCCCACATGAAGCAAAGTTCACTTCAAATAAAGCGTCTATCCAGCTTTTCCCTTTAAAAATAACCCTTATGTCAAATAACATAATAGTTCATTCAAGCATATCAGACTTTTATACTGCTAGTAAAGTTTCGCAGATATTTTTTTTGACTTTTATATTTCTCTCACTCTGCCTCCTGAAATGGAGCAGATATTTTTTTTGACTTTTATATTTCTCTCACTCTGCCTCCTGAAATGGAGCAGAACCCTATGGTCCTTTCACCCCACCACCTCCCACCCATGTCCTCTGCCTGCCTTTCATCTTTGGAAAACCTTAGTCAAAGAATAAGTTTAATCAGAGAAGTAAGAAATATAGAAACAAAGGAAAACAGTCAGAGGAGACCAAATAATAGCAATGTGGTCATTAAGCATAGTCAAGGACCTTTAGTCCTTTCTCAAGGGCTACAGATAATATTCTGAGCCATATCCTGTGAGCTGTCTCTTATAGATTCCAAAACACCAGGTGGAAAAGTTAACTACATGATGATCAGATTGTACAGAACATGAGTTGTCACAATTCTGAGAACTGGCCACAAAGAAATGGGAACAAATGGACCTTGGAACTGAAGATTAACTGCACCTAAAACAATCAAAATGACACTGGTCAGACCACCGATGACCAATCTGAAGATGACTGTCAGAGCTGACTGTGATGTTTCTGCATGTAGCTCCCTCCTTCTGTCTATAAAAGCTCTTGCCCCCCAGTTGCTCTGTGTGTGTGTGTGTGTGTGTGTGTGTGTGTGTGTGTGTGTGTGTGTGTGTGTGTGGTGTGTGCTGGTGGTGATGCAGGGGGAGTTGGCCTTTAAACAGATGTCCACCTCACCTCCCCAAGTTGGCGGCATCTGAAACAAAGCAACCTTTCCTTTTCACCAACCTGGCCTGTTTATTACCTTTTGAGCAGTGAGCAGCTGTACCCTACCTCGCCCTTTCAGTAACTTTTCCACAACAAAAATTGATGTAATATTCCTCTCAGACATGAAGCAGACACTTACAGATATCACTAAAGCTAAGTACAAAATACAGTAATGCAGCAGGTTATTTTTACAACTAAGCAAAGTGACAATAATTAGCTTCATTCCCACATCTTACTAATAAGAAATATAGCAGGAATATAATTTTATATATTTTATAAATATATATAATATATAAATACACACTGTATGCATAATATAATATATATATGTATATATATTTTTTGCCACTTCAGACAAACATACCCTCCACAGATATTTGTCAGTGGTTTCACTTTCTTTCTTATAGGAAGTTGAGTACTATGAAGCCTCAGAATAAAGACTTTTCCCTCGGGAATGGATTTTGTTTGGATATGACTTTCTCTCTTTTAGTTTAATGAAAACACCACTGAATTTGTGAAGCAAGAAGGGGAGTTTTCAAGTTAATGAAAGTGACATTTATGAGACAAACATGAACTAAAGTTGTGGGCTGAGGAACGCAGGGATGTATCAGATGACGTGCGGCTGAAACGGAAGGTGGCCTGAATGCGCTGAGATTCTGTGCATGCCCTGTTGACAGGGGCCCTTTTTACCTGGCTGCCATGAGGTCCAGAAGGTGCTGCCACCGGTCATTGATCTTGCTAAGCTTGTACTCAATCTCAGACGCTTTGCTTTCATGGCTGGCGCGGGCCAGCCGTTCTCCCATTTGCTGGAGCTGTATTTTGTTCTCTTGGGCAATTGCAATTTCCTCTTGATAATCCTGTGTGATAAACAGCAATCACAGAGGTCAGAAAGCATGTTCTTGATGTATTCAGCCTAGCTCTACTAGAAACAGGGTAATCACAGTTTTCTACGGCTTGGAAATAGTTTGGGCATCGGGAACGCTATGTGAATATGAGTCCTGGTACACAGGAAGTAATGGTACCTTCTATTTTCAGTATTTAGGCAAAGTCCAGATTTTCAGTATGTAGGCACAGTGCAGGTTGAATTTTTATACAGATGTTTTTAAAGGGAATAGATGTCCTTAAAGGGGGGGCTTTCTTTTTACTTAAAATAAGCATTAAAAAAATGTAAGTATATACATAGAAATAAAAGACAAAACTTGAAGAATTTCAATGCTGAGAAGTTATACTTTATTGCTGTAATCACCAACCACACGTTATATTTAGAATCAATCCTCCTAGAAGTTAACTGTCAAGAGGCTTATAAGATGTGTCTACATGTATGTATATCTAAATATATATACATGTGTGCCTGTGTGTGTGAATGTCAATTGTTACTTGTGCAGAATGTTGTAAAAGATTACTTTCATTTTAAGGAGCTGTCCTCTATACAGTGTAAAATTCTGATTTTACAACCCATAAATCATTGACATAAGTCTCCTCTTAGAGGATCAGTGGGCCTCAAACCTCCCTCATTTACCCATTTTCTATAGGAGCTCCTCCAAAAGACTGTTTTAGGTAAGCAGGACAGGCTCTCAACACGGTCTATAGTAAGGTCCCTGAGCTAGACCACTGAACAGTATGATTTAAGGGATGATAAAGGCCATCTCCTCTTGACCCCTATCTGTGCCCCTCTTCTCTCCCCCCAGCCTCTGGACCAATGGTCCTCTTAGTTTCTTGCCATAGTGACAGCATCCAAAATTTAGAAACAACTTTTTCATTTTTGGTTTAAGTTTCTGTTAGGCAGGCAGCAAATATTTTCTCATGAAAATAATATACAAGCACAGGTATTATAAGGATATGGGTATTTTAACTTTCTATTGCTCTAAAATTACCTTGGGAACAGGGCTACCTTTTCAAGTCAGTAAAGAAGGCCCCCCCAAAATGGGAGGAGCCAGTGAAATTTCATTCTATTCAGGGTTGAATGCTGTCCTCAGGCTCAGTACCCCACCCACTCACCTTTCTATGTTACTTCAACCCCGTAGGAGTCAAAGACCGATGAAATGAATGCTTATTAATAGTTACGATATGCCATTATAAATTTGAGATCATTTTACTGAGAAACGTTTAATGTCAATGGAATTACTCTAACCCTAGAACAGTATTTATAGTAAAATAATCTGCCTACGTTGTCTTTTAAAGCAAAATGCTGATATGGGAGGAGCCAGTGAAATTTCATTCTATTCAGGGTTGAATGCTGTCCTCAGGCTCAGTACCCCACCCACTCACCTTTCTATGTTACTTCAACCCCGTAGGAGTCAAAGACCGATGAAATGAATGCTTATTAATAGTTACGATATGCCATTATAAATTTGAGATCATTTTACTGAGAAACGTTTAATGTCAATGGAATTACTCTAACCCTAGAACAGTATTTATAGTAAAATAATCTGCCTACGTTGTCTTTTAAAGCAAAATGCTGAGTGTTAATGCCAGTAGATACCCATATCATAGTTACAGTCTGTTTATTAATTTCTATATCCTAAGTTGAAAAAATTACCAAGACTATTATTTTTCTTTACAAAAGAGACAACACATAGTGCAAACTCATGAAGTTTTTTTAGAGTCCATAACTCATTAAATATGTATACAAAATGGTATAGTCGATATTTTAAATGTTACTAAACAGTAACAAAAGGTACAGTTGTCAAGGTACAGTTTTTCTAAATTTTAAATTATGATTGCATTTTGCTCAAGAGATAGTTTTTTCCATACCCCCAAAACATGGATCTTAAATTTCATGATAAAATCAATTGGAGTATAAATATGCTTGATCAAAATTTATTCTATAGCAATTTCACTATAAGACCTATTACATTAATCATGTCTAATAGAACATTCTCTGACACCCATAAACTAGCAAAGGGTAAAACTGTTACAGATGCTTAAATGAAATATGTATTGTCTCAGTCCACATTTTAAAGCTTTACAATATTAAATACATTGGGCTAATCAAAAAATTCATTTGGGTTTTTCCATAAGATGTTCTATTGGGTTACTCGGACCCAATAGAAATGCTGATGCTTAGAACTTGCACTTTTAAGTGTAAACCTATAAAGTTATTAATATCACATACTGGCTTCGGAGTTTTTATCTTTCTGTATATATGCCTGTGCACACCCATAGAGGAAAAAAAAAAAAAATTCCCAGAGCCAAGCCAACATATAAATAACTTCATAGGCAAAGATAATTTTTCCTAATACTTATTTATATATTTTTTCAGAATTAGTGAAGCTATTGTTTATTTATTCAATAAATAATGGCTGAGTACTTTTGAGAAGTCAGGAGCTACAGCAGTGAACAAAACTGACGAAGTTCCTGTTCCTATAAAGCTTACAGTCCGGTGGGGTTTCCAGAGTAGACAGAGAGCAAACAAATAAATCAGGAACATGCACAGTATCTCAGATGGCAATACGTGCTTAAGAGAAATATAAAATTTAAATGATTAATTGTTCAAATGCAGTGTGGAAACACCACTGGAACCATCAAAAACATTTAAAAATGCTATTAAATCTCACCAATCCTATATAGATATGAAAAACATTCTGGATACATTTGAACATAAAAAAATACTCTCATCATATATAACTTGAAATTAAGATGAAGCTAAAATTCCCAGAAAAGTCCTCATTCCTGTAACTGTCTATAAATCATGTTTTATAGAGAAAATGTCAGTTTAATGGATCCTAGGAATTTTTTCTTTTAGTTCCTCTCTAGTGATTTTTACCTCTTTAAAAACAAACAATACATCAATTATACTCTGATTAAAAACAAAGAAAACGAATACACATAAATAATTCCTACTGAACAGGCAGATAAAACCCAAAAACTAAACGTTATCTATCAGCAGACAATCTATTTCATCACAAATTGAAAATATTCTATATAATTTATATGTCAAGGAAGCCTTTCCAGGCACATTAATGAAGTGTTTGTGACAGAATGCTCCTTTGTCAGGAAAGCAACTAGGAGTAAGGCCATCTTCCATACCAATGCCTAAACATTACGAAGAGTGAAACGCATGTAGCCACACATCTGTTACCTTCCTGAGCTTCTCAATCATTTCTTCAATGAGAATGTCTCCATTCTGAGAAACCTTGCTTTCCATCTGAGTCAGCCATTCGCAAAGCTCCTTGTTCTTTTCACTGAAGACCACCCACTCATTCAACCTCTCACTTACTTGCTGTCGCCTTAAGGAGAGCTGAAAAGTTCAAAATGGGAGAAAATGCAACAGGATAATCAGTGGAACTCATAGCCTGAGGGAAGACGCAAACGAAGTTTGTTGGGTGGACTAAGGCAGTGGTTGTGCATCTCTCTAGGCCACTGTTCCTGGAGGCTCAGTCCTAGGACACTGCTCTAGCCTAGTGAGTTTCACAACCAGGATCTGCTATTAAGTATGAGTGGGAGACTAAATCCTCTACTTCCCTCCCAAGAGCCACATGCCCGTTCTCTTATAAAAGGTTCTGAACAATCCAGCTTCTCACTGTAGTTGGTTCTGTAGCTATGATACGGGATCACTGAATGTACTTTAACTAAAAAAATATATAAACAAGAAATAAGAAAAGGAGGAAGGGAATGGGCAGGAAAAAAAGAAAAGACAAAAGAAGGAAGGAAAAGGGAAAAGAAAGAAAAATAGGGAAGAAAGGAAGGAAGAGAAGAAGGAAGAATGGGTTGAGCGTCAGGTGTCTGAAGAGGGTGGACCAAGGAACACAGTGGGAGAGCTCAGTTCCTGATCAGCTCTATCCTGACCACTTTACTTTCAGCAAATTCTTTTATATCCCTGTTGGTTTTCGTTTTTATTTATATATACTTGTTTCTTTTTCATATAACAGCTTTACTGAGATGTAATTTGCACACCATACAATTTGTCTGTTTATAAAGTGTACAACTCAGTGGTTTTTTCATTTATTAACAGTTTTACAACTACCAGCACAATCAATGTTGTAAGATTTTCATCAATACAACACCTGGCCCCTGTCCCACTCCGTACCCATCAGAACTCACTCCGTTGCCTACCCCAGCATCTTCCTCCCAACCTTAATCTACTTTCTAGCAAATTTGGAAAACTCAGCAGTTGGCCACAGGACTGGAAAAGGTCAGTTTTCATTCCATTCTCAAAGAAAAGCAATGCCAAAGAATGCTCAAACTACCGCACAATTGCACTCATCTCACACAATAGTAAAGTAATGCTCAAAATTCTCCAAGCCAGACTTGAGCAATAGGTGAACCGTGAACTTCCACATGTTCAAGCTAGTTTTAGAAAAGGCAGAGGAACCGGCGATCAAATTGCCAACATCCTCTTGATCATCGAAAAAGCAAGAGAGTTCCAGAAAAATATCTATTTCTGCTTTATTGACTATGCCAAAGCCTTTGACTGTGTGGATCACAATAAACTGTGGAAAATTCTGAAAGAGATGGGAATACCAGACCACCTGACCTGCCTCTTGAGAAACCTGTAGGCAGGTCAGGAAGCAAGTTAGAACTGGACATGGAACAACAGACTGGTTCCAAATAGGAAAAGGAGTACGTCAAGGCTGTATATTGTCACCCTGCTTATTTAACTTCTATGCAGAGTACATCATGAGAAATGCTGGGCTGGAAGAAGCACAAGCTGGAATCAAGATTGCCGGGAGAAATATCAATAACCTCAGATATGCAGATGGCACCACACTTATGGTAGAAAGTGAAGAAGAACTAAAAAGCCTCTTGATGAAAGTGAAAGAGGAGAATGAAAAAGTTGGCTTAAAGCTCAACATTCAGAAAATGAAGATCATGGCATCTGGTCCCATCACTTCATGGCAAATAGATGGGGAAACAGTGGAAACAGTGACATTACTGTTACTTATAACTTTCTTTATTTATAAAGTTACTTATAACATAAAGTTACTTATAACTTTCTTTATTTTGGGGGACTCCAAAATCACTGCAGATGGTGATTGCAGCCATGAAATTAAACGACACTTATTCCTTGGAAGGAAAGTTATAACAAACCTAGACTATAAAGAAAGCTTAGCACTGAAGAATTGATGCTTTTGAACTGTTGTGTTGGAAAAGGCTCTTGAGAGTCCCTTGGGCTGCAAGGAAATCCAACCACTTCATCCTAAAGGAGGTCAGTCCTGGGTGTTCATTGGAAAGACTGATATTGAAGCTGAAACTTCAATACTTTGGCCACCTGATGTGAAGGGCTGACTCATTTGAAAAGACCCTGATGCTGGGAAAGATTGAGGGCAGGAGAAGGGGACGACAGAGGATGAGATGGTTGGATGGTATCACCAACTCAATGGACATGAGTTTGGGTGGACTCTGGGAGTTGGTGATAGAGAGGGAGGCCTGGTGTGCTGCAGTTCATGGGGTTGCAAAGAGTCAGACATGATTGAGCTACTGAACTGAACTGAATCTCTATGCATCTATTCTGGACATTTCATATAATCAGAATCAATTGATGTGTGATCTTCGTGACTGCCTCCTTTCACTTCACATAATGGTTTTAAGGTTCATCCATATTGGAACATGCCTCAGTACTTCATTCCTTTTAATTGCAGAATGTATTTTTTTCATGTGGGTATAGCACATATTTCAGATTCCCTTGTGGCTCAGCTGGTATAGAATATGCCTGGAATGCAGGAGATCTGGGTTTGATCCATGGGTTGGGAAGATCCCCTGGAGGAGGCCTTGGCAACCCACTCCAGTATTCTTGCCTGGAGAATCCCCATGGACAGAGAAACCTGGCAGGCTACAGTCCATGGGGTCACAAAGAGTTGGACATGACTGAGTGATTAAAGCACAGGACAAAGCACGATTATTTATCAATTCATCTACCAATGAACAGGTGAGTTGTGTCCACTTTGGGGCTGTTATGAATAATGCTTCTATGAACATTTGAGTGCAAGTGTTTGTCTGGACAGAAATTTCATTTCTTTGGGGGTGTATACCCAGAAGTAGACTTGCTGAGTTGTGCAGTAACACTACAGATTGTTTTCTAAATGCCTACACCATTTTACATTCCCACTCTCAATAGAGCTCCAATTTCTTCACATCCTCACCAATACCTGTTATTATCTGTTTTTTGGATTACAGTCATCCTAGTGGATATAAGGCAATGGCACCCTACTCCAGTACTCTTGCCTGGAAAATCCCATGGGTGGAGGAGCCTGGTAGGCTGCAGTCCATGGGGTTGCGAAGAGTTGGACACGACTGAGCGACTTCACTTTCACTTTTCGCTTTCATGCTTTGGAGAAGGAAATGGCAACCCACTCCAGTGTTCTTGCCTGGAGAATCCCAGGGATGGGGGGAGCCTGGTGGGCTTCCGTCTATGGGGTCACACAGAGTCGGACACAACTGAAGCGACTTAGCAGCAGTAGCAGTAGCAGTGGATATAAAGTGACATTTCACTGTGGTTTTGACTTGCATTTCCCTGAAGGCTAATTATATTGAGAATCTTTTCATATTCTTGACCATTTGCATGACTTCTTTGGAGAACTATCTGGTCAAATTCCATGCCCATTTCTTAATTTTTTTTTAAATTACTGACTTTTTTTTTGTTCTTTATACATTGTAGATACAATGGATTTATTTTCTTATTTCTAGGACTAGAATGATCCTTTTGAGAATTCTAAACTTTTCTGACTTCATGATACTCTTGTCTTTGCAGTACTGGTTGAGATACTTTGGAATGCTTCTAGTTGAGTTAAACTGCATGTTAGTAAAACACAATGTTATTTGAGTGGCAAGAAGATGATCCACTTTTGAAGACATTCTGTGTGGTCAAGTTGATAATGCTAAACTTCTGCCATTCATCTCACTGCATTAAACACTTATCTCTTAATTTTCCTTTTTACACTAAACATTTTATTATGAAAAACATCAGACATACAGAAAAGTTGAAGGAATCGTGTGGTAAGCAGCTATGACATACTCCCTAGACTAAAACTGTTAACATTTTGCTACATTTTGCTTTAATATGTATATGCCATTTTTCCATATATCTATTTTACTTTTCAATGATTATCTAATGAATTTTCTTTTTCAAATGAATGTGAAAATATTTCTAAGGTGTTATATGCTTCCTAGTTAGCAATTCTGTCAGGGCTGGCTCTGTTATTGATTAGGTAAATAATATTCAAGGTTCCTTACAGCCCCAAATCTCTGTGATTCTGCCTCTTAGAAAAGGATGGGAGCTAATCACATGAAAAAGAATAAAATACCGAGGAATAAACCTTCATAAGGAAGCAAAAGATCTGTACTCTACATGATGCTGATGAAGGAAATTGAAGACTATACAAAGAGATGCAAAAACAAACAAACAAACAAAAAAAACCAACTGTGTTCTTGGATTGGAAGAATCAATATTGTTAAAATGACCATACTATCCAAAGCAATTGACAGAGTCAATGTAATCCCTATCAAATCACCAGTGGCAGTTTTTACACAACTGGAACAAAAAATTTCAAAATTCGTATGGAAACACAAAAGACTGAACAGTCAAAGAAATCTTGAGAAAGACAAACAAAGCTGGAAGAAGCAGGCCCTCTGACTTCAGACTATATTACAAAGCCACAGTAATGAAAACAGTATGGCACTGGCACAAAAACAGGCACATGGTTCAATGAAAGCCCAGGAATAAACCCATGTGCCTATGGTCAATTAATCTACAACAGAGGAGCCAAGAATATACAGTGGAGAAAAGACAGTCTCTTCAATAAATGTTGATGGGAAAATTGGGAGGCTACATGGAATGAAATTAGAACACTCTCTAACACTGTCTACAAAAATCAACTCAAAATGGATTAAAGACCTAAATGTAAAACTGAATACTATAAAAAAACCTGGAGGAAAACACAGGTGGAACACTTACTGACATAAATTCCAGCAATATCTTTTTTGATCCATCACATAGAGTAATGGAAATAAAAACAAAAATAAACAAATGGGACCTAACTAAACTTAAGAGCTTTTGCACAGCAAAGGAAACCATAAACAAAATGAAAAGGCAACCTACAGAACAGAAGAAAATATTTGTAAACAATGCAACTGACAAGGGGTTAATTTCCAAAATATACGACCAGTTCACACAGCTCAATAAAAAAAAAAAGAGAAAGAAAGAAAGAAAGAAACTCAATCAACAAATGAGCAGAAGATCTAAATAGACATTTCTTTATAGAAGATATACAGATGGCTGCCAGGCATGTGAAAAATGTTCAATATCACTGTTTGAGAAAAACAATTTAAAACTGCATTGAGGTATCAACTCATACTTGTCAGAATGACTATCATCAAAAAGTCTACAAATAATTAATGCTAGAGAAAATATGGAAAAGGATCCTTCCTACACTGCTGGTGGGAATGTAAATTGGTGTAGCCACTATGGAGAACAGTATGGAGGTTCTTTCAAAACTAAAAACAGAGTTGCTGTATGATCCTGCAACTCTACTTCTGGGCATAGATGTAATCCGAAAAGATAAATGTACCCCTATGTCCAAAGCAGCACTATTTAGAATAGCCAAGACACGGAAGCAACCTAAGTGTACATCAACAGATGAATTATTCTTAGTCATAAAAGATAATAAAATAATGACTTTGAAGTAACATGAATGGCTTTAGAGATTATCATGTTAAGTGAAGTAAGTCACAGAAAGGAAAACATTATATGATACCACTTATATGTGGAATCTAAAAAAAAAATATATAAATGATCTTATTTACAGAACAAAAGCAGCTTAACAGACATAGAAAATAAAGTCATGGTTCCCAAAAGAAACAGTGACCGCGGGGAGGGAATTCACATATACACACTACTATCTATAAAATAGATAACTGACTACAGCACACAGCGCTGTATTCACATATACACACTGCTGCTGCTGCTAAGTCACTTCCATCGTGTCTGACTCTGTGTGACCCCATAGACGGCAGCCCACCAGGCTCCCCCATCCCTGGGATTCTCCAGGCAAGAACACTGGAGTGGGNTAAACTTCTGCCATTCATCTCACTGCATTAAACACTTATCTCTTAATTTTCCTTTTTACACTAAACATTTTATTATGAAAAACATCAGACATACAGAAAAGTTGAAGGAATCGTGTGGTAAGCAGCTATGACATACTCCCTAGACTAAAACTGTTAACATTTTGCTACATTTTGCTTTAATATGTATATGCCATTTTTCCATATATCTATTTTACTTTTCAATGATTATCTAATGAATTTTCTTTTTCAAATGAATGTGAAAATATTTCTAAGGTGTTATATGCTTCCTAGTTAGCAATTCTGTCAGGGCTGGCTCTGTTATTGATTAGGTAAATAATATTCAAGGTTCCTTACAGCCCCAAATCTCTGTGATTCTGCCTCTTAGAAAAGGATGGGAGCTAATCACATGAAAAAGAATAAAATACCGAGGAATAAACCTTCATAAGGAAGCAAAAGATCTGTACTCTACATGATGCTGATGAAGGAAATTGAAGACTATACAAAGAGATGCAAAAACAAACAAACAAACAAAAAAAACCAACTGTGTTCTTGGATTGGAAGAATCAATATTGTTAAAATGACCATACTATCCAAAGCAATTGACAGAGTCAATGTAATCCCTATCAAATCACCAGTGGCAGTTTTTACACAACTGGAACAAAAAATTTCAAAATTCGTATGGAAAAACAAAAGACTGAACAGTCAAAGAAATCTTGAGAAAGACAAACAAAGCTGGAAGAAGCAGGCCCTCTGACCTCAGACTATATTACAAAGCCACAGTAATGAAAACAGTATGGCACTGGCACAAAAACAGGCACATGGTTCAATGAAAGCCCAGGAATAAACCCATGTGCCTATGGTCAATTAATCTACAACAGAGGAGCCAAGAATATACAGTGGAGAAAAGACAGTCTCTTCAATAAATGTTGATGGGAAAATTGGGAGGCTACATGGAATGAAATTAGAACACTCTCTAACACTGTCTACAAAAATCAACTCAAAATGGATTAAAGACCTAAATGTAAAACTGAATACTATAAAAAAACCTGGAGGAAAACACAGGTGGAACACTTACTGACATAAATTCCAGCAATATCTTTTTTGATCCATCACATAGAGTAATGGAAATAAAAACAAAAATAAACAAATGGGACCTAACTAAACTTAAGAGCTTTTGCACAGCAAAGGAAACCATAAACAAAATGAAAAGGCAACCTACAGAACAGAAGAAAATATTTGTAAACAATGCAACTGACAAGGGGTTAATTTCCAAAATATACGACCAGTTCACACAGCTCAATAAAAAAAAAAAGAGAAAGAAAGAAAGAAAGAAACTCAATCAACAAATGAGCAGAAGATCTAAATAGACATTTCTTTATAGAAGATATACAGATGGCTGCCAGGCATGTGAAAAATGTTCAATATCACTGTTTGAGAAAAACAATTTAAAACTGCATTGAGGTATCAACTCATACTTGTCAGAATGACTATCATCAAAAAGTCTACAAATAATTAATGCTAGAGAAAATATGGAAAAGGATCCTTCCTACACTGCTGGTGGGAATGTAAATTGGTGTAGCCACTATGGAGAACAGTATGGAGGTTCTTTCAAAACTAAAAACAGAGTTGCTGTATGATCCTGCAACTCTACTTCTGGGCATAGATGTAATCCGAAAAGATAAATGTACCCCTATGTCCAAAGCAGCACTATTTAGAATAGCCAAGACACGGAAGCAACCTAAGTGTACATCAACAGATGAATTATTCTTAGTCATAAAAGATAATAAAATAATGACTTTGAAGTAACATGAATGGCTTTAGAGATTATCATGTTAAGTGAAGTAAGTCACAGAAAGGAAAACATTATATGATACCACTTATATGTGGAATCTAAAAAAAAATTATATAAATGATCTTATTTACAGAACAAAAGCAGCTTAACAGACATAGAAAATAAAGTCATGGTTCCCAAAAGAAACAGTGACCGCGGGGAGGGAATTCACATATACACACTACTATCTATAAAATAGATAACTGACTACAGCACACAGCGCTGTATTCACATATACACACTGCTGCTGCTGCTAAGTCACTTCCATCGTGTCTGACTCTGTGTGACCCCATAGACGGCAGCCCACCAGGCTCCCCCATCCCTGGGATTCTCCAGGCAAGAACACTGGAGTGGGTTGCCATTTCCTTCTCCAATGCATGAAAGAGAAAAGTGAAAGTGAAGTAGCTCAGTCTGACCGACTGTTAGCGACCCCATGGACTGCAGCCCACCAGGCTACTCTG
>SJYX01022635.1:242058-262055 GCA_006410675.1 Oreotragus oreotragus
TGGTCTGGTATTCCCATCTCTTTCAGAATTTTCCACAGTTTATTGTGATCCACACAGTCAAAGGCTTTGGCATAGTCAATAAAGCAGAAATAGATGTTTTTCTGGAACTCTCTTGCTTTTTCCATGATCCAGCGGATGTTGGCAATTTGATCTCTGGTTCCTCTGCCTGTTCTAAAACCAGCTTGAACATCAGGGAGTTCACGGTTCACATATTGCTGAAGCCTGGCTTGGAGAATTTTGAGCATTACTTTACTAGCGTGTGAGATGAGTGCAATTGTGCGGTAGTTTGAGCATTCTTTGGCATTGCCTTTCTTTGGAATTGGAATGAAAACTGACCTTTTCCAGTCCTGCGGCCACTGCTGAGTTTTCCAAATTTGCTGGCATATAGATAACTGACTATAGCACACAGCACTGCATTCACATATACACACTACCATATATAAAATAGATAACTGACCATAGCACACAGAGCTGTGTTCACATATACACACTACTATATATAAAATAGATAACTGACCATAGCACACAGAGCTGCATTCACATATACACACTGTTATATATAAAAGAGATGACTGACCGTAGCACACAGAGCTATATTCACATATACACACTACTATATATAAAAGAGATAACTGACTATAGCACACAGAATTGTATTCAATCTTAGTATAACTGATAATGGAAAATAATCTGAAAAATTATATATATATACACACACACACATATTCTGAATCACTGTCCTAAAAACCTGAAACTAACACAACACTGTAAATTAACTATATTTCCATTTTTAAAACAGCTGAAAAAAGATACTGAAGAAGTTTTCTCAAAAAAAAAAAAAAAGTTGGGAATTAGACTACAAGTCTAGGATATTCATGGCAGGTCCAGCTTAGTGAGCTGCCTAGAGAGCAAACCCCACAACTTGCCATAATTTTTGAAATGTTACCATTAGAAATTCACTCTTTTGAGTTAATATGATATTTTAAAATAAAAATTTCTCTGGGTAGAAATTTTTCATAAGCGGTGACACTTATGAATCTATTAAGCATTTCCCCATTGGTAATAATTCAGTTTACCATTAATTTTTCTTCAAGGCAGAACAATAGTGCATTTCCTTGTTGTGGGTATTGATGGGAATGGAAAAAAGAAAACACAGATTTAAAGTTTTAGACACAAGTTTCACCGATATCAAGTTCTACCAAGACAGTCCTGAAGAGCCCATTTCCTCCAGCACCAGTTTCCTCTCAACCTCTGCCAGCAGAGTGTACTTATATCTGCTGGAATGCTAAAATTTTGAACTTTCTGGGGTATATAACTTTCTTTTTCATTCACAGAATATCAGAATCATGCTAACATTACGATTTTTGCTTTGACTGCTATCCAAGCTGAAATTATACTTTCATAGTTGAAATTGCCCAAAGCAACTGTTTTCCATACAAATTTTGAAATCCCTGCCCTTCACACTTCAGACGATGTGTAGCTCTGCTTTGTGAGGTGCCTCTAAGTCTTCCCTCGACTCCTGGCCATGAGCAAGAATAAATTCTAGGGCTTTTAGCAGCAACACTTCAGGGCAGACAACCACACAACAGAAAATATTATCTACTTCTTTGAGAGGTAGGTATTAGGTTAAAAGAGGGTAATACCTACCCTGTTTTCAGAGACAGGGAGAGAGGAGGTTAGACACATTTGAGGGTCACGTTGACCAGTAAAGCTTGAGTTTTTGATACACATTGCAATATAATGTTATGGTCAAATACCAGAGGCAGATGAGATTCGAAAACAATCTCTATCACTTACTACTGATTATGACCAGGGCAAGATTATTCATCTTTCTTAAGCTTTATTTTCATTGTTTGTAAATTAATTTTCCATTTGTCCCAAATTTCATTAAATGTTTATGGTTTACAGTAAACATGTGTCTGCTATATGAAATGTCTGATGCACTGGAACACTGTAGGCTCCTAATAGAATATATTCTTCAAATAAGAAAATAATTCAGGAAAGTGACCAGCACACCCTGAAGAGCTAACAAAAGTTAAATGCTCAGTCACTTCAATTGTGTTCGATTCTTTGCAACACCATGGATCATAGACCACCAGGCTCCTCTGTCCATGAGATTTTCTGAGCAAGAATACTAGAGTGGGTTGACATGCCCTCCTATGGGGGATCGTCCGAATCCTGGGATCGAATCCAAGTCTCTGGTGCTTCCTGCATTGCAGGTGGATACTTCACCACCTGAGCCATCAGGGAAGCAAAACAAAAGTTAAGTCTACGTAACTACTATTACTATTAGTAGTACAACTATATACGAAATTTGCGCTTTTAACACTTTTTTCTCTTTGACACACATGTATTCATGAAGCAGCTTGAATCCATGTTTCTAGTCTTTTCCCCACACCATGCAAGTGTTATTTTCATTTTACTTGCTTACACAGAGTAGCAGTTGAAAGAAGGAACAGGTAGGCCATAAACACTGGTTACAAACTGGTGCTAAAAGCTTTTCAAAAGATTTAAATTAATAATGGGGACAGCATTTTCCTTTTGGTTTGTTCTGAGTTCAGTGGAAGCCCTCAACTTATTTATCAGTTTAGCACATATTTGTGTTTTCTCAAGGGTTTAAACACATTGCACCGCCAACAGCTGACAAACACCAGCTAAAACCTCCAGAGCATGAGGCAGCTGAACAGGAAACACATCCTCTTCTGCTTCAGATATTTTTACCATGACAATCTGAAAGAACACCGAGCAATTACAATGATGATATATTTATATCTCAGCTGGAATTACACACAGCTCTACAAACCAAAGCAGGAATCAAAGCAAACAGAAGCCGTGACTATCCACAGGCACAGCAGTCCTTTCAGGGGTTCTCCTTGAAGGCAGGACACTTTTCCGTTACCTCAGCTCTGCAGCGGTCAAGCACGGGGCGGCCCTCTCCTCCTCGTCTGGAGCCCCAGTCAGCTCGCACTTCTCACCCGTTGCTTTCATTGGAACATGAACACACCACTTGGTCTTTAACAAGGGGATTGCGCCTTGCTGCACTAAAGTTTTTAACTTTTTAAAATGAGCCATAGGCACAAGCTCGTTTCCTTTTGTGGTTGCATGCTTGACAGAAGCTCTCCGGAAACACTAACTCAAGAAGCAGTAACTGGCCTATACTTCTCCTTCCGGTTATATCCTGGCAACCTTGGGATGAATACACATGACTAAACTTTTGCTGATTTAATTGTTGGTGTGCTGTGCTTAGCCGTGTCTGACTCTTGCAACCCCACAGACTCTAGGCTGCCAGGCTCCTCTGTCCATGGGATTCTCCAGGCAAGAATACTGGAGTGGGTAGCCATTTCCCTCTCCAGGGGATCTTCCCAACCCAAGAATCAAACCTGGGTCTCCTGCATTGCAGGCAGACACTTTACCAACTGAGCTACAAGGGAATCTTTAGACTGAAGCAATGTGAGAAGGGTATGCTTCAGCTTCAGGCCTTAAGACGTTCAACATAGAAGGTTTCTAGACACACAGTTTCCACTTCCTCTTTTTTTTTTTTTTACTTGTCTTAGTCTACTCACAGGTGCAAGGTATTAGTCTCTTCACAGAATGTTATACGATCAACAGGCGCTTTCAAAATGTATTTCTAAACAGACTGTTGCCTAGCTAAATGTAAGTCTGCTGAGAAATTTTACAACATAACTTTTTCTCCTTTTCTAGCTTTAGTGAGATGTAGATGACTTATAACACTGTGTAAATTTAAGATGTAGAAAGTGATATTTGATGCTCATATACACTGTGAAATGATTACCACAAGGTTAATCAACATTTCTAGCACTTCACATAATTACCATTATTTGATGTGTAGTGAGAACACTTAAAGAAAGCTGAGCACGGAAGAACTGATGCTTTTGAACTGTGGTGTTGGAGAAGACTCTTGAGAGTCCCTTGGACTGCACGGAGATCCAACCAGTCCTTTCTGAAGGAGATCAGCCCTGGGTGTACATTGGAAGGACTGATGTTGAAGCTGAAACTCCAATACTTTGGCCACCTGATGCAAAGAGCTGACTCATTGGAAAAGACCCTGATGCTGGGAAAGATTGAAGCCAGGAGGAGAAGGGGACAACAGAGGATAAGGTGGTTGGATGGCATCACCGATGCAATGGACATGGGTTTGGGTAGACTCCAAGAGTTAGTGAAGGACAGGGAGCCCTGGTGTGCTGCAGTTCATGGGGTTGCAAAGAGTCAGACATGACTGAGCGACTGAACTGAACTGAACTGAACTGGGAACAAGTGAGATATACTCTGTTAGCAACTTTAAAGTATATAATCTGGTCTGTTGACTGTAGTCCCGTGCTGGACGTTAAATTCCTGGAACTTGTTCAGCTTGTAACTGGAGGTGAGCATCCTCTATACATGATGGTTTTCATACCTAGTACTGGTCTTCCTAAGCCAAAAAGTATTACATGCTCATAATCTTCTCACCCTCCAAAATATTCAGAAACCTTGTCATTATCTTACATTTAGAGGAACGTAAGAAATAAAATAAGTGTCCTAAAGTCCTATCTTGATAATCAACAGTATAAATGAACACTCAGCTGTTCTAGGTACTGGAGATGCAAAGAAAAGGTTTGTCCTCAAGAGCTTCAGAGTCTTCAAATCAAGTTGCAAACATTAAACAGAAAATGAGAAGAAGGAAGCAACAAAGGAACAGTGTACTGTCACATGATGGCATAGACCAAAAGGTAGTCGGGAGTTCAGAGAAACAGGAAAATACAGAGGTCTGAGCATCTCAAACAGTGGCAGCACAGGAGTGCTGGAATTCAAGAGAAGAGGATAGACTAGAAAATCAAAAAAGAAGGAATGAATAGTCTAGGCAGGAAGTTTAGGCAAGAAGAATGGCCTGAACAAGATCTTGGGGTAGAGGATCTCATGGTAGGTTTGGGAAAGTGATGGGAGCCAGTATTTAAAGTGTTATGTCTCTGAAAGCGTCACAGACCTCAGTTAGCTAGAGAAATAGACCTAGTCTAATTCATTTCACATGATCTACTAGAAAGTACTGAGTCAGCAAGCAGTGCTAGCCTTGTCTCAGTTTTAAGAAAAATGGATGAATAAAGCTCACAAGGGTAACAACATTGCTGTGATCATTCTCAAATGACTATATCCACCAAATGACTTTTATTTATATATGCTATGGCAAAATCTTTACATTAAAAAGTATACACTAATTTACTAGACGGTATAGATTCTGGATTGAAGACTCAGAAAAGAATAAAGTGTGATGAATATCAACACACTCCATTTAAGCTCCTCATTGGGTTCACTGAGAATGTACAACCCTGGGAGAGTGACTAAATGAATTTTGAGTGCAAATCATTGACGTGCTTAACAAAAATCATCTCTTACAATTTTTTCTTTTAAAAGCATGCGCACGCGCGCGCGCACACACACACACACGTGCGTGTGTGCTCATTCGCGGAGTGTGCTCCAGAAATTTTCTCCAGTTCATCCTTCCCACAGCTACTTTTCTCCAGCCAGGTTCTCTCTCTGCTCTATTCCTGTACCCCAAGCTCCAACCTTGTCTAACACATCCACTTTCCCCCCTACACCAAGCCGTCTTTCCCACTCTGATCTCAGCA
This sequence comes from Oreotragus oreotragus, assembly GCA_006410675.1. Classification (NCBI taxonomy): domain Eukaryota; kingdom Metazoa; phylum Chordata; class Mammalia; order Artiodactyla; family Bovidae; genus Oreotragus; species Oreotragus oreotragus. Next base: position 247,680 of record SJYX01022635.1, read on the forward strand.
CTCAATTCAAGGTTTATCCATTTCAAGAAGCACTTCCTTTATTCTCTGCAATCCACACTGTCCTTAGTTTGCTTACATTCAGTATATTGTTTTACTTATACCTGGTTTTCCTCCTCACTGTGTAAGTTCTTTTTAACTGATTTTAGTCTCAGCTCAATGGTAAACTACACAGTAGGGACATCTACCATAGCTTGTGAAATTCATAATAATTAATGTGACTGATTCGTTTAACAAATATGCATCATAACCTATTTTGTGCCAGGCAAGGCAATGAAGGTACAGTAAGGAACCCTACAGACATGGTTCCTGCTCCCTGAAATGTATGATCTCAAGGCCGTAAGTCAGAGCCATTCTTCACTTATGGGCCCTATTGTTCCTATTTGCCTTGAGTGTCCACTCCTTGTCACTCCAGCAATCTTTCTCTTTCATTTCCAAATCAAAACCCATTCTGGGATGTCTTTTAAGGTGTTGTGCATACAGAATGTGGGCTTCCCAGGGGCACTAGTGGGAAAGAACCCGCTTGCCAATGCAGATGATGTAGAACATGCAGGTTCGATCCCTGCTTCAGGAAGATCCCTGAAGAAGGGCATGGCGGCCCACTCCAGTGTTCTTGCCTGGAGAACTCCATGGACAGAGGAGCCCGGTGAACTACAGTCCACAGGGTTGCAAAGAGTCGGACACAACTCAAGTGACTTACCCTACATGCCCTTTGAATGCACTTATTAAATGAGTCAAGTATGGCTAAAAATGTCATATACCTATGAATTGTGAGGAAACAACTATCATAAATCAAGAGCAATAAGAGCAATAATTTAACATTTCGTTAAATGTACAAAACCGAGCTTCCTCAGTCACTCAGCAGTAAAGAACCTTCCTGTATGCAGGAGACATGGGTTTGATCTCTGGGTCAGGAATATTGCCTGGAGAAGGGCATGGAAACCCACTCCAGTATTCTTGCCAGGAAAATTCCACGGACAGAGGAGGCTGGTGGACCACCACCCATGGGGTTGCAAAGAGTTGGAAACGACTGAAGTGACTGAGCATGCATACACATACAAACCACTCATAGCATCAGCTAAAACTGCAAATAAAACCATGCTTTTTTACCTGTTTTAAGTATGAAAGGGACCACCAATATCTACCTAGCAAAACCACATCTCTGTACCACATAACTGTACTTCCTTTTAAAAATATTTTGACAGCCAGTAAAAGAAAGAGTAAGAGAATCCAGTTTGGATACATTTAAAATAGAGTGTTAAGAAATAATTGTCTAAATTTGAAGCATTGTCATAAAAAGCCCAGAGTTTTCCTCTCTCCAAATGGGATGGGTCCAAATGTGGACACAGCCAGACATTTCAAATAATCTTCTAGTTCTCAGCCTTTCTGAGCGGATGCTGAGTGTCTAGAGTTTGTCTCACCTGGTGGCATAGTTCTTCCCACTGCCTCTGCAGAAGCTCCATGCGTTCGTTAAGGATGGAGATATCATCCGCACTGATATAAGCACAGAGAGCCTTCTTCAGGAGTGTCAGCTGTGCCAAATCATCTGTCCAGCTCCCAACTGCGTTTTCCAATTCCTAGATTTTTTTTTTTTTAAAGGAAAGCACAAAACTTGAATACCCATGGGCATCTATCATCACCAGTTTCTCAAGCATATTTGAAATCCCCTCTTAATGTCTCTGGGCTTCCAGGTGGCACCTGAGAATGCAGCAGTCATGAGGCTCGGGTTTGATCCCTGGATCAGAAAGATCCCCTGGAGGAGGGCATGCATTATCAACCCAGTATTCTTGCCTGGAGAACGCCATGGACAGAGGAGTCTGGCAGGCTACAGTCCACAGGGTCGCAAAGAGTTGGACACAATGAAAGTGGCTTGTCACTGGCACTTGATGTCATTACCTTTCTATTCCATTCTATTTGAACACCCAAACTGGTATCTGTTGGGTTGGTCAAAAAGTTCATTCAGATTTTTCCATCAGATGTTATGAAAAAACCTGAATGAACTTTTTGGCCAACTCTTTATTTGCTTCCTACATAATCTGATAATTTGCCAGGTTCTTCTGATACAGTACCAGGTTGCTTGCAGAATCTTTCCTAACTGGAAATGGAGATCTGTTTTTCCACTTCACTAACCACTTCTGATTGTTTTTCTAGTTCAAGTTTCATCACCGTATTGATCTTACTTTTAAAATCAGCTTTATAAAATCCTTTACCTTTGTCTCAAGTGACTGATCATGTTTGTGAAATACATTTTAAAAATCCAAACTACTAGATTTAACTCTCATCTTCAAACACTATCAATTGCTACGGACCTATTGATACACTGTAGCTAAAAAGATGTGTTGCTGGTATTACTTGATTTAAAATAATGAACTGAATATGTTTACTGCAGAAGAAGAGAGATTGTTCAGTTACTGGTAAAATATGTATTTTTTCCTTTTGGGGAATAATTTCAGGGAAAAAAATCAATATAACAATATTTGAATGTTTTTTCAACAGTTTTTGCAATGCTTTGAACAGATGACTAGTTGTAAAATTTGTATAGCTCTTGCTTTTTGCCAGCTGTTGATGTTTTTAGATTCCAGCTAATTTTGTTCGTGAATAGAATATTTCACATGGCTTTTACCTTCTCTTTTGTCTCATCAAACAGGAGACAAGTTTCCAAAGGCAAAGGCAATTAACGGTAGTCTGAGGCTAACTTCTCAGGCAATTTAAGCAAACTAGGTTTTAGCCAGAATTTTCTAGGTAATTGCTTTGTTTTGCTGCTAAGGTGGTTTGGGGGAGAGAGTAGCAGAAAGCTGGACTGAAATGCATCCTTCTAATCTCCAAACTTAATAGCAGGGCGTGTTTGTAACTGTTGTGTATTTTGGGACCCAAGGTCCCATGGTAACAGTGTTTGGCTGAAAGACCAAACCATCCAGGAGTATTATTTTTGCAGATCTGTAGTCACATTAAACTGCTATATCAATGTAAAGATTTCCTTCTTTTTTATACCAATTTCCAACTCCACCCCAAACTCAAATATCAGATTTGGTGTATGGGTTTAAAAAAGAAACACCACCACCAGGGACCCACTATTACAGACTCATGGACTCCATTTTAGATGTTTGTGTGATAAAAATATAGCCTTTGGATTCAGGAAACTCTGATAATTACCAAATTTGAAAAGTTACTAAACTTCATTTTCCACATCTGTAGAAGGGAAATAACACACTGTCCTCAGGAGCTTTGCATTCATGCCAACTGAGATAACACTGGTCAGCCACGGGCACACAGGGGCCCACTAAATGCCCATTCCTGCCTGTTGAAAGTTTTCTTTAATCATTTGTCATAGATTTATAGTCAAAGACTTAAATATTTTTTAATCTTTGCATAGTACTGACTTTACATCTCTAGATAATATTTCACTCCCTTTTCATCCATGATGTAAAGTACACTACCTTTGTTTTTCCTAAATCTACCTCTTTTCAGTTTCAAAGATCATCTTCACATTTTAATACCGAAGAAAAATTCTTGTATCTACTGTTTTAATGATTTTTGGACTTCTTTAAAAATTAATCTTTCTTGGGACTTCCCTGGTGGTCCAGTGGCTAAGACTCTGAGCTCCCAAAGCAGGGGACCTGGCTTCGATCCCTGGTCAGGGAACTAGAGTCTATATGCCTCAAACAGAGATCCTGCGTGCTGCAGCTAAGATCTGGTGCAGCCAAAGAAATAGATAAATCTTTTTTTTTTTTTTAACTAATCTTTCTTAAAGGCTTCTGACTTCTTAGACAAGGTGAAACAGAGAACTTTTGATCCAAATCTACATCATTTATGTCTGTGCGAAGTTTTAAACAAAGTCACTCCAGTGCAGTAATTTACAAATGACTTGGAGAACATGAGGACGTTTCTTTGGGGGAAAGAAGCATCTTCAAAGATAACTTTGTTTTGATCTGCATATTACTCAGCAGAGAACTGCTGTCTTGGCACCTGACTTGGCTACACAGGAGTGAATGGAACAAATCCCACAGACACTAAAGCATGCCGGTCTCACGGAGCGCCCTGTGAAGGCAGCAGCCTGCATGAGCTACTGACTGGCTTCCAAGTGCCATTTGAGGTGTTGACCACAATCTCTAAACTGATAGGGCCTTGAAGATACAAAGGACTGTGTGTCTCAACGCAGTAAGTGAAATCAGCTACTTATAGTTCCGTTTTTCTTACAGAAAAGAGCCTAGAGGGCAGGCTGTGTTTTTCCAAGGACCACGGTCTACAGAATTTCCATGTTGCTGAGCCTCACTCTTCTATATGTGAACTAGACTCTTCTGCTGAATGACTGTTCAGTGTGGACGGTTTAGAGGATTGTCTTTATTGCTCTTAATCTAGGTTTTAAATGTCTTTTAATGTTGTGTTTTACATTTTCATTGAGTCACTCATGGTAATCCATAAACTAGTCTATAATTTCATCAACTGCAATAAATCAATAAGCAAGTTTCACCAGAGTTGCCTGCCCTAATGCAAGATACCAGAAACTTGCACCTACATGTAGACAATTCCAGGAGCTCAACTGAATTATGCTTTCAAAGGCATCGCACTAGAAGCACAAGAAAGTGGAAGTGTTAGTCACTCAGTTGTGTCTGTCTCTTTGTGACCCCATGGATCATAGCCTGCCAGGCTCTGTCCACGGAATTCTCAAGGCAGGAATACTGGAGTGGGTAGCCATTTGCTTCTCCAGGGCATCTTCCCAACTCAGGGATCGAACCCCGGTCTCCTGCATTGCAGGCAGATACTTTAACATCTGAGCCACCAGGGAAGCCCAGAAGCACAGGTAGGTAACAGTTAAAAGCTTAGTCCAGTGGCTTACCTTGCAGCACATCTGCTCTGCGTGGAGCTCTTCGTGATGATCTGGGAGAGGCTGGGAAAGCCTCTTTTTGAAAGTTCGTAGTTTCTCCAGAGAATCAGCTATTCCGTTCTCACATTTTTCCCAGTCCTAGAATGGGCAGAGAAAGAAAATTTTAAGGAATAGGAAGTTAGAAAACAAGAAAACCTCTCTTCTCAACTCCCAGACAATGGATTAAAGTTACACTGATGAGAACTGCAAAGGCGTCCACATCCATAGCCAGGGGAATCAGTAGCAGAAGAGCTGAGCTCTAAACTTTTCTCATTATCCGCCTGACTTCAAGCAGGTGAGGCGCTATGTCTGTGTTCCTTACGAAACTGAAATAACACAAACTCTCAAAAATTGTGAGAGAATGCAAGGAAACAATGGGTGTCAAGATGTCAAGGACAATGCCCAGAATATTATGAGTTTTCAGAAATGTTTTCTGCATCCAAATCTGTCTGCAGAGGTAAGAGTATAAACACACTACTTTGCCTCTCTCTAAGCCCACCCATAACTGCACTCATGTCTCTATTATCTCAACACACTATAAGGGGTAGAAAAGAGGATATGGAATCTCTTTCATGGTGAAAATACATATTAGGTAAGATAAGTGTTATGAAATGTAAAGGTAACATAAACCTGGCTCTGATTCAGTCCAATACATAAACAGTATGAATTAAACCCCCAAAAGTAGAGAGAATTCAAAATTTTTAAATGTACATTTTATATGTCAGTAAGGATCAGTACTCTGAAGGAGAATGTAACAGGTTAAGAGGTAGAATACTGGGACTTCCCTGATAGTCTAGGGGATAAGACGCTATGCTCCCAGTGCAAGGGGCCCAGGTTTGCTTCCTGGTCAGGAACTAGATCCCGCATGCCACAGCTACAGATCCGCATGCTGCAACAAAGATTGAAGATCTAGGAACTAAGACCCAGAGAACCCAAATAAATTAATTAATTTAAAAAAAAAAGAGGTAAGAACATGGTGGTAAGGAATGTGGTAGATCTCTGCTGCTGCTGCGTCGCGTCAGTCATGTCGGACTCTGTGCGACCCCATTGACGGCAGCCCACCAGGCTCCCCCATCCCTGGGATTCTCCAGGCAAGAACACTGGAGTGGGTTGCCATTTCCTTCTCCAATGCATGAATGTGAAAAGTGAAAGGGAAGTCACTTAGTCGTGTCCGACTCTTAGCGACCCCACGGACTGCAGCCTACCAGGCTCCCCCGTCCATGGGATTTTACAGGCAAGAGTACTGGAGTGGGGTGCCATTGCCTTCTCCTAGGTGCTGACAAAAGAAAGCATACGTGCTGTGGTTGTGTTTCAGAATATTACACACCAAAGGTAACAAAGGTTACCTCTAGGAAAGACACTAGGATTTGGATTTGGGTGGTAGTGTCACGTAGGGGAAATTTAATTTTCTTTTACTCTCTGTACTTCAGTTCTTACCTGAATGTTTTTCAGACACATGACTTCTTTGGTAATTAAAAAAAGAAGAGTAAAATAAAAAAAAGAGAGAGGGAGCAACCATGATGGACACCTGATTCTTTATAGCAACGTATCTACAAATAGCCCACATCTGGGGTCTCTGTGCCAATTAAATTCAACTCAACAAATCTCCTTCAGTTTGTCTGATACTTTACACTCCTGGCCTCCCCTCCCCCTCCCACAACTTAAATTACTGAGTTCCAGAGACAACTTGAATTGTTTTTAGTCATCAGCCTAGTGCCAAATTCTGCTACATTTCTCTTCACATTATTCTTTGGACTGTCTTTCACCACCAGTCTTTTCCTGTCTGAGTTCTTTCTATCTTTCTCCTGATGCCTTATTTTCACCATAGCAACACACAGTTGCTATTTCAACTGTCTTCTTTGAGACATAATGGCCACCTTACCTCCTTGCTCATAATGTCTTTTGGTTTCTAAATGAACTGACAGTTTGGCCCAAACTTTTCATCAGGGAACTTCCTAGAGTATATAACCACATTCCTTCTTTCCATTCACCAGAAAGAACAAAAACAAAACCCAAAAGTCCCAGCTGTCTGTTTTGGAGAGAATTGTTCCAATTCCCCTTTATTATTATTCCCCTTTATTATTATTATTCCCCTTGGTGTTCCCAGGCTATGCTTAGTTCATCAACGCTAAGCATGGTTAGGGCAGATAACAGACCCTCTTTCTGCTTAAGCTGAACAACATTCTCAATTAAATCATCTCACATACTGAAATGTTCACTGATCTAAAAAGAAAAAAGGTCAGCTTTTATTCTTCATAATGGAATTAAGTGGTAATAGTGAAGGTGGTCAACACACAGGGCATAGAATTATGATGACTGTATTTCTGGCGTATTTACTCAGCATTCAATTAAAAGCGAAAATAGGTAAGCAACATGGCTGTGGTGAAAAGATACAGTAACATGAGACTATATAAACATTAGAATTTAGCTCCATAAATTCTTTCTTAGGCAAATAGGATCTAATGTATGATCCAAAAATTAAAAAATACAACTTTAACAAGAGAATAGGGATTCCCCTTGCTAAAGATGGATTAGATTCTAAAGCTATAACCAAGAGTTTTACTAAATGAATTATAAGGAAATAACTAAATGTTATGGTCTACAAACATTTATCAAAGCAGATATTTTATATGCCAACGAACAACAGAAAAGGAAAGCAAATGAAATGACTCAGCCATCTCATCTTAGTAAGTCTTAGAAATGTGTCCAAAAGTCAATCACAAATAAAGAAAAAATATATGATTAACATGCTCTCTACAGAATGATTTACAATGTTTTTAATCCTTTACTGAAAGCCAAAAAAAGAAGAAAAAAGAATTAGGCATGTTGTGTTACTGATGAATTGTGCTGTGTGCAAATAATGATTCTCTAACATATGTTGGGTGGCATTTTTGATTCACTGCTTCCTGCACAGAAGGTCATATATTATTCAATAAAATTCAGTAGAAAAAAAATGAGTGTGCAAACGTTGAGTATTCAGAGAAAAAAAAGCAAAATGTGTTTTATTAACTTTATTATTATTACCTTTGATCCAAAAACGGACAGGCCACATTTAATAAATGATCTCATTAAAGTGCTGGTGATTATCAATGTATATAATCTTTGGTATTTAATCATGTTCGGTTTCAAGATGTTAATATCAACAATAGTTACCATCATTTGTTGAGTAGTCAGTACGTACCAAGTATTTTGATACATAATTCACTTTCATTTTTTCATTAAATCTTCACAAGGTCTTATGAAAGAGATGTGATCATACCCACTCTACAGATTAGGAAACTGAGGCTTTGATAGGTTGAGTTCGCCAGGTTACCTTGTTTCTTTGATTTTAACTTGGGTTTATCTGAGTTTAGAGCCCCATACCTTCATTCAACTGCTGATTTAATTGTGTCTTATGCAAAGAATTGGAAAGTGAGGGAGAAAAGCACATTGTGGGAGGTCTGATAAACCTACATTTCCCTAAACTTTCTGTTTGATCAGCATACAGCTGTCTGTATCCAACTACAGGCTTAATATACCTCCTGGAGATTTTATCTTACATTTTTACATTTTATCTTACATTTCCCTAAACTTTCTGTATGATCAGCATACAGCTGTCTGTATCCAACTACAGGCTTAATATACCTCCTGGAGATTTTATCTTACAGCAACTTGCTTGGATAAGCTAAGATCAAATCAAGAGTGTCTTCTTGGATATTTTTTCCCTTGCTATAAAAAAAGAGATATTAATCTCGAAAACCACTTTAGAGTCTTAGATTAGGGAGTGGAATCTAGTCTTTGCATTCTTGTCTGGATTTATAAAGTCATCTCGTGGCTTCTGGCTTAGCACTGACCATGAATCAAGAGTTCATCACTTGGACGGTCTTATTAGATTTAAAACTACTTTTTTGGGGGGTTTTCCTGAAAGACAAATGGCTGAAGATTGGGAAACTTTTCCCGTTGAGGCAAGACAGGACAAAGTCTTAAACGAGACAAAGGGGATCAAAATACTGCAAGGTCTGATGTAATGATCAGCATTATTTGATTCACAGGATAATGACATTGAGGAAGCAGCACAACTATTACGGGGGCGTTTTAAACCACTTGAGGCCCACAGGAGGGAAGAGCTGAACTTACCTGCTGCAAGCCGGCCAGTTTTTTCTTCTGCTCCTCCAGACACACACTTGCTGACTTCCATTTCTCTTGGATCTCAGTGAGTTCAGCCTGCAGGGTGGCCTCAGCCCCACTGTCGGCCGAAAGCAGAAGCTGCTTGCCAGCCTCCATGGTGAGGATGTAGCTGCCTTGTTGCCGTAGGAAGACTTTTTCTTTGAACTGAAAGGAACCGGAGATTTTTGACTTTCTCAATCTTCTCTTCACCATATCCCCGTTATAAGTGTTTTTAAATAATCCTAAATTTCTACATCCATAACATGCCTTCTTTCCCCCAAAGCTTTACTGACCCTATACTTTGGGCCCGAGTGAAGGAGCATATAAATAAATGAGAATTCCATAGACAGGGCTTAGTTTCTGTTGCCAACTTTTATTTTATTTATTTAATTTTTTTGGCCAAAATATAATAAATATATATTTTAAGTTATTAAGAAAATGCTTACAACAATTCCTGGAACATTCCAGATGTGCTTTAAATATTAACAGTCACTGTTATTAGCATCATGATAACTTTCTAATTTTTACTATCTTTTGTTATTCTTTCTTTATTTTATTTCATGATCACTATCTTTATTTTTATTTTCTTTTTAATTTTTATTTTTACTTTATTTTACTTTACGGTACTGTATTGGTTTTGGCATACATTGACATGAATCTGCCACGGGTGTACATGAACCCCCAAACATGAACCCCCCTCCCACCTCCCACCCCACATCATCCCTCCGGATCATCCCCATACACCAGCCCCAAGCANTTATTTCATGATCACTATCTTTATTTTTATTTTCTTTTTAATTTTTATTTTTACTTTATTTTACTTTACGGTACTGTATTGGTTTTGGCATACATTGACATGAATCTGCCACGGGTGTACATGAACCCCCAAACATGAACCCCCCTCCCACCTCCCACCCCACATCATCTTTAAACAGTCATGATGCAACAGGAAGACTTCTCTACGAGGGTGATGCAAAGAGACACAGAGGGACGTCTGACCCACTTGGAGGGCACAGCAAGGCTTCTTCAAGAGGCAAAAGCTTCATGAGTCTTGAAAGACACAGGGATACAACCAGATGAAGAAGGATCTGGTGTGATGAGGCCAGGAGTCAGGGAGAGAACATCTTCTGCATAGAGAAATGAGGATGGGCAAACTCGCTCGACAGGATAAATTATGAGGAGTTCAGGACACTGGACTCAGTTGTCAGCGGCTAGGATGTAGGATGTCTATAAGTGAGTGGTGTAAGACAAGGCAAGACCAGACCTGAAGAGGAGACTGATTTTTATAGTAAAAGTGACTGAGATTCATGGACGAGTACTAAGCCACTAGGTAGAAAGTGGAGTGGAAGGAGGTCATATATCAGATACCCTAAGACACGTTAGGGTTTCTCTAGTGGTTCAGTGGTGAAGAAAGTGCCTGCCAATGCGGGAGATGCAGGTTCGATCCCTGAGTTGGGAAGATCCCCTGGAGAAGGAAATGACAACCCACTCCAGTATTCTTGCTTAGAGAATTCTATGGACAGAGGAGCCCGGTGAGTACATGGAGTTGCAAGAGAGTGAGTCAGCATGATTTAGAGACTGAACAACAATAACAAAGATAGGTTAGGAAGCGCTTGCCTATCTAGGGAAGAAGTCATGACTGCCTAATCTAAGGCAGTGGCAGTGGGGATGAAGACTTGAGGGATATAAGATGCAAGAAGCGTGAGAAAAAAGAAGAGCAGTGCTCTAGGAGGACTCTAGGGTTGCTGATGGGTACAGACCAGTGATAACATTTTCTTGGTTTGGACACGTGGAATGGATTGATGGAGAGTGGTTGGTTCAGGGATCATAGATGCTATTGGAACCCACCAAGTATATTATGTCTGTGATGCAGATAAAGCTAAAAGGTGGCTGGATGCACGAGTTGGAGGCTCAGGAGGTGAACGTGACCAGAAGATCCAAAGTGACCCTTCTCTGCTGGTAGGGAGTCACGGAAGCCATGTGCAGAGATGGGGTTTCCCAGAGAATCGAGGAGGAGATAGGAGGCAGAGAATGACCTTTAAGAAAGAGAAGCCCACGGAATATCCTGGGAGGGACCGATGAGAGGATGAGGAGGTCTCTATTTAAGAGGCTGGAGTCCCAAACTCCCAGGTGGTGAAAGTAAGGGTAATGGACAAACAGCCCACTCAGGGCTGACCCTTTCACCTTTTCTGGAATATTTAAGGTTCATGTTTAAACAGCTCATGAGTAAAATATGTATTATCAATGCCAGGTTTTCCTGTCCTTGTCACTGCATTTCCATCCACACTGGGACTCACTCAGCTGCCGAGAGGCCTTTGGGGGTGAAGTCTCTGAAGAAGATGGAACTTTCACTGTTAAATATGGACTCTGTAATGGATCATTTTGTATCTTTCTGCAGACATTTGAGAACAATGCTTGTTGTTATTCCAATGTCACTCTAGAATCCTGAAGAACCGGGCTTAGGGTAAAGCATGCAGTGAACACACAGAAGAGGTTTAAAAATTGCCTGCTTTGTACCTTACCTGCACTTGATCAAAGAGGGCCCTTGCTTGCTGCAGTGGTATCCGGACACTCCCCAGATCACTCACGGGCAGACAGGACACCTCCACCAGCCATTTACGGAGCTTTTCTGCCATCTCCCTGTAGCGCTGCCACTGGTGGATCTGGCTGTCGATGATGCCCCGCCTCTGCTGGGCCCGGCGGATCACTCCCTGCCACTGATTACTGAGGAGGGTCAATTTCAGGTTGAACTCATCCCTGGTGAAGAAATAATTACATAAGGAAAACCATTGTTATCCTGATGAAAGTGTTGTAAAAGTGTTAGCCGCTCAGTCGTGTCCACCTCTTTGCCACCACATGGACTGTAGCCCTCCAGGCTCCTCTGTCCATGGAATTCTCCAGGCAAGAACACTGGAGTGTGTAGCCATTCCCTTCTCCAGGAGATCTTCCTGGCTCAGGGATCAAACCCAGGTATCTTGCACAGAAGGCAGATGCTTTACCATCTGAGCCACCAGGGAAGCCCTATCCAGGACAGAGGTCTTCACATATCATGCTATGATCTACCGTCAGCTCTACTGAATGTAATTAAAGAATTAAAAAACAGTTAATCTAGCAGTCCACCAGGACTTCCCTGGTGGCTCAGATGGTAAAGCGTCTGCCTACAATGCGGGAGACCCGGGTTCAACCCCTGGGTTGGGAAGATCTCCTGGAGAAGGAAATGGCTACACACTCCAGTGTAGAATGGAGAATTCCATGGACAGAGGAGCCTGGTGGGCTACAGTTCATAGGGTTGCAAAGAGTCAGACACGATTGAGCGACTTCACTTTCACTTTATCAGTTTGCAAACAGTCAGTGTGTCAGAATAGGTAGACATATCTGTAAGGTCACTGTCATTCACTCTGAGTGCATGAGAGGGGATAGAACATAAGACAGCAGCTTCAGTGGGAATGACCCCCTGGACACGCCCATCACAACATATGCAGCACATGACAGCATCTTATGTACGCCACAGCAGGAGAAAGTGAAGAGACCAGCTGATTTACAACCTCTGTCTCCAGCTACACTTATAAACCGCTTTGGATGAACAAACCTGGGTTATTTTAGCTAGAAATCATAAACCACTTGAATAAAATTATGTTGTTTAAAAATACTTTAAAAACTGTACTCCATAAACTCTCACTATTCCCTCACAAGAGACAGCCCTAATCTTTAGCAAATCATTTCACATTCTGAAACATCCCTTCTACATTTTAAGCCCACTTTACTCGTTCTTAGAAAAATGTAAACTGTCATCATTTTTGAGTAAAGATTGTCCGTATACTTAGAGACATTAAATTTTATTTAAGCTTTCTCAATATCAGGCTGACTAATCTAAGAACTTTTAGTTGCCTCTTCCTACCTCTGTGTTTCCTAACTTTAAAAAATGTTGGTAGTTTTTTTTTTTTAATTATGTTTTCTTTAGCAGCCAACTGTGGCTCTAGAACTGGTTTGTCCAGTATCAAACAGACTGTAGTAGATTATAGTGCTAGTCGCACATTTTAGTACTAAAGTGTAACATTACTTGCTCTTTCTCCATTTTACTCATTTTGCTTTTCTTTCCTCTTATGGATGGGTTTTAATCTGAATTAGATTCATTATTCCGGACTCCTATATTCTTGATGTATTACCTAGGGCTACTATAAACTTGGGTTTCCCTGGTGGCTCAGACAGTAAAGAACCCGCCAGCCAATGCAGGAGATTTAAGAGACACGGGTTCCATTTCTGGGTTGGGATGATCCCCTGGAAAACGGAGTGACTACTGACTCCAGTATTCTTGCCTGGAGAACTCCATGGACAGAGAAGCCTGGAGGGCTACAGTCCACGGGGTCACAAAGAATTGGACATGACTGAGCGACTAACACACACTAAAAACTTTGATTTTGTAACCAAATGTGTTATTCAGTGCTTCTGTTTCTGAAAGAAAATTCTGATGTTTATAATCTATTTGCAATAGAGCTAAATATGATGAATTAAAAAGTAATAACAGTTAAACTATCAGTGTTTGCAAACAGTGAGTGTATCAGAATAGGTGGACCTATCTGTAAGGTCAAATATGATGAATTAGGTTCATGACACTTCCTTAAATGATGCAAGCATCCCTCATCTCTGACAACATCTCCAGAACTTGAGGATGTTCTGTAAAAATGAAGAGCACCATACATATTGTTTCCCTATCGGCTAGCATTCAGGGTCTCTCTGGAGCCTCATCTTCACTTTGTAGAACCAAGCTGTCCGGAGCTATCTGACAGCATGAGGAACTACTCAAAACATGACACTGGGCTCAGTGCTGAACCTGAACTCTCAAAAACAAAATGTATGGACAAACCTTTAAAACAGAATACATTGGTAATCTAGGACCTCTCTTATTTGTCAACATGCTCTCATCTGAATCTTTTTTTTTCTACTAGCAACATTCAAAATTATCCTCAGGTCCAATCCTCATATTTTCATCTCCTTGGTGTTTTTCCCTGCTAACATTTAAAATTAATAGATGTTGGCTTGCACATGAATTTTAAATTTTATTTTACTTAATGATGTGAGGTTTTATAATATTGTCACAGAGAAGGGAGGAGAAAGCAAAAGATAAGTTGATTGCATTTGAATATGTCTTATTCTAAAGGCCTTAAATTCTTAGTTAAGCTCACATTTAAGTTTGGCTTCCTTGGAATAAATATGGCATCAGATTTTGTTGTTCCAAGTTTAACCATGAAAATCTTTCATGTACTTCCAAAGAAATATCCACTTAAGACTAAAATTGGTTCCAAAACATGAAAAAAAAACAAGACACTCTTAATCAAAATAATGATTTATTTCCTATTTTGGGCGGGGGG
>SJYX01022635.1:262251-327990 GCA_006410675.1 Oreotragus oreotragus
GGGGGGACTAAGTTAATTATAATCACAACTAGACTCTTGAGAGTCCCTTGGACTACAAGGAGATCCAACCAGCCCATTCTAAAGGAGATCAGTCCTGGATGTTCTTTGGAAGGACTGATGTTGAAGCTGAAACTCCAATACTTTGGCCACCTCGTGCAAGAGTTGACTCATTGGAAAAGACCCTGATGCTGGGAGGGATTGGGGGCAGGAGGAGAAGGGGACGACAGAGGATGAGATGGCTGGATGGCATCACTGACTCGATGGACAAGAGTTTGGGTGAACTCCGGGAGTTGGTGATGGACAGGGAGGCCTGGTGTGCTGCAATTCATGGGGCTGCAAAGAGTCGGACACGACTGAGCGACTGAACTGAACTGAACTGGTCCTAATTATGGAAAAGACATACAAATGTGATGAAAGAAATGAGGTTTGTATTCCAAATATCACCATAGAAAATTGACTAGGTAGAGTAAATATTGTTCCTAGGAAAGGTAACATAGGACGAAGCTGCCAATTCATATACCATACATCTAAAAAGGGGCTAGATTTTACCTCTGCATTTTAAATACAGAGATACTTTGCTAAGTAATAAAGAGAAAGCAGGGTTTCAGACTGAGTGTAATCTGACTTAAGGTAGCAAACCATTTCCAAATCATGGTAAGGGAAGCCTGGTTTTTCCTAAGTAAAAACCAGGTACATGGGGCCTAGGCTTGATTCTGTTGCTACTTAGTTATGTGACCTTGGTCAAATGACTTCACGTTTCTGGGCCTCAATTTTTCATTTGTAAGTAAGAGAGACAGTCTAGTGATCTCTGTGCTCCTCTGGGGAATAAAACTTCTGCAACTGTATGAGAATCTTACCAGCATCTGTTGACACATCATTGACACAATTCGTTTTGATCTATTTTAATTCCAGTCTCCTCCAGACCACTAGCAAAGGTTGGCTAGGTGATTTCCAATTATTCTATGTCCTTCATATAACACAACAGAGGTTCTTTAAAAAGATTCAATACTCAGTCATTTCAGCGGTTCAGACAAGTCCTTCCTCCAATTACTGAGGGTCCTTTGCGGGACACTTGCTTTAGGCATATGTTCTCTAACCTGCTCAAAGAAAATGACTAATTTACTGGAACCTTTCTTTGTGATACAATATCAAAGATCCTACCTGTCATCAACTTGACCTTGTTCTAGAAGGTGCTGTCCATCAAAAGTGATTGAGTGCAAAATCTGCTGACGGCTGAACATCTCTGCTTGAAACAACTGTTATTTAAAAAAAAAAAGAAAAACATAATTTAGAGTTCCTAATTTTAGTGACCAGTTCTCCAAAAACTTTCCAAAAATTCTGGTTTAAGCAAGACTATGAAAAACACTTCCAGATGAATCATGCTGTATTAATATAAAAAATCCTGCAATGTAAGAACATTTAAAAAACTATCTGTTAAGATAAACTTAAAGATACAGTTTAGTTTTTGTTTACTAAGACTGTGACTAAAAGTATAATTATGTTACCCTTCTTTCTTTCAAAATCACCCAATAAAGTTAGTTAATACATAATTTGTATTCTGGTTTATTTCATATGCAGAATATGGTCCATTTTTAGATAGAATAGTTCTAAAACCTTTTTAAAAAGTTGAAGAATGGAAAAAATCTACCATTTTTAATAAACTCTTTGTTTTTCAATTTAGCTTAGTTAATAAAATTGTTTCACCACTAAGACTTTCAGATTTTCACTGTTTTTAAAACAGGTTTATTGAGATAGAATTCTATATCATATAATTCACCTGATTAAAGTATGCAATAATTTTTCTCATATTTACAGTTATACAACTATCACCACAACCAATTTTAGAGTGTTTTCACAACCCCCTCCCAAAGCTCCATACTAATTAGCAAGTTTCCAGCTTTTAGTTTTTCTCTGCCCTAGGAATCCTGGATCTCCATTTGTTTGTATTTCATAAACACATGGAGCAACTTAGTTACACCAGTAAACAGCAAAATAGAGACTAACAGCAAATTTATTAATTTGCTTTCTGGATCTAATTCTCTCTAGATGTTCCTTGAGAAAGAATTAAAATGCAATTTGATCAAGAAGTACACTGGGAGATGTTTGGTAGCTTGATTTGCTAGTATAAAATATGTATGTGCTTTCTAAAGAACTCACAATTTTAATTTATTAAAGATTTTTGACCAAAGTGTAATCTCTAAGCAACTAGCCTCAGAAATATTATTGTAGTCTGACACTCAACTTGGAAATTATCTTACCATAATTCTGACATGATACCTTGCAGGGTACTGAAGCCTGTCCCGTGCTTATGCTGCTGCTACTGCTGCTAAGTCACTTCAGTCGTGTCTGACTGTGTGCGACCCCAGAGATGGCAGCCCACCAGGCTCCCCCGTCCCTGGGATTCTCCAGGCAAGAACACTGGAGTGGGTTGCCATTTCCTTCTCCAATGCATGACAGTGAAAAGTGAAAGTAAAGTTGCTCAGTTGTGCCCGACTCTTAGCGACCCCATGGACTGCAGCCTACCAGGCTCCTCCATCCATGGGATTTTCCAGGCAAGAGTACTGGAGTGGGGTGCCATTGCCTTTTCCGTCCCATGCTTATAACCAACCACATTTTTGGGATTAAGATATCAAAACTTCAAGCTTAAAAAAGACGACAAAAATACTGCATGCATCTGAGCAGACTCAGTGCACAGTACAAGACTTTCTTCCA
The DNA here is from genome assembly GCA_006410675.1 of Oreotragus oreotragus. Lineage (NCBI taxonomy): Eukaryota > Metazoa > Chordata > Mammalia > Artiodactyla > Bovidae > Oreotragus > Oreotragus oreotragus. The sequence continues at coordinate 264,964 of SJYX01022635.1, forward strand.
CATGGCATTTTGCAGCATCTTCCAAAGGCCTAGCACTGTTTTATCAGCCAAAACAGTACTGGCATAGCTTACCTCATGTGCTCTCTGCTGCTCCAAAAGATGCTGATAATTGCCTGAAATCTCTACTGCTAACTTTTGTTCCGTTTGAACTAGGAATTCCATCCATGTTTCACATTTTTCCAAGAAAGTCTGATGTTGTAGCAAAAATGACTGTAACTTACTGACAGAATGAAAGAAAAAGAATGACAATGTTGCTGCTTTTTTCTTATGCCTGTTACACATAAAACTAGATTAAATATTCTCTGCCTCCAGTTTTAATTTGACCTCTACAAAGCTCTCCATGAGGTAGTAAAGTGTTTTAAAAAATAAAAAGAAAATTGAAGAAAAATGTTTTAATGATAAAATTATATATCTTTTACATATTCTTATATAAAGGGCTTCCCTGGTGGCTCAGAGGGTAAAGCATATATAAAAGCTTTATTTTTTGATAAAAAACAAGATTAAACATTCTTCAGTACATTCAACATGGGAAACCGATTCACAATTTGAGTTGCCCACTTTTAGTTCAAATTTTGTATCTCTGGAAAGACCTAGAATGTATAAATATACACAAATCATGAATTTATCTGTATGGATATTTCAGAGTGGCCAAAACATCTCTGGGTTACGCTACCTGAATCTTTCCGTAGTCTGGGAGGAGATCAGAGCCCAGTGCCGATTCAGATTCTGCATCCTTTTGATTTCTTTATCGTTCAGGGGCAGCCTGTATCCAAGCTCGTTCAGACGGTCTAAATCTGGGACCATGCTGCTGAATTTCAGCATCTGTCCCTGGAAGCAAGATGCAAAAGTAGGTTTAGCACCACAGTCAGAAAAGGCAGAGGACTTTCAGAGTGGACAGTGAACTTCTGATTTCAGGGAGAAGCTGGTCTTTGGTCTCCTCTGCATTTCTAGACACCCACTTGCCATCTCCAGAGTCACAAAGAAAGCAAAACGGCATCCCCTCAACAGCTTTCAGTGCTGCTGCTGCTACTGCTGCACAGCTACTCGCTGTCCTTTATTGAAGCCTGGGTAGTTTACGTGTTATTTACTTGCATCATTTACTCAGCGGTAATGCTTGCTTGAACTGATAAAGGATGAAAATTGTGTTGATGACTGAAAAAAACTTATTTCCTACCCTTTATATGTCATTTATCTGTGTTAATCTGCTCCATTATTATTTAATAATAATAGTTATAGCAGTAATAGCTAACATTTTTTGAGCCCTTATCAACCAAGCACAGTTGCAAGAGCTTTACAGATAATAACTTGTTTTATCCTCAAAACAATTCCATAAGGTAAGAACCACTACTATTCCTGATTTACAATAAGAAATATGAGGCATAGACTCTTTAAGGAAATTGCTTAAGACCACCCAGCTCGTGAGAGAGCCAGATAAGCAACACTTGATAGCTTCTCCCTGGATACAACACAAACTCACTTAAGCTCTGAAATTACCATGTCATCTCAAGAGCTTCAGCTTTAGTTTCTTGACCCCAGTCCCAAAGTTGGTGAGACTCAACTGAGAAAGCAGTTTATGCTTTCTGGTCTCTTTTGTCCCTCCACACACAGGACAAAGCTGCCTGTCCTGCCTTTTCCTGTGGGCATTCTTAACTTCATCGAGGAAACTGGCTATAGGAAGAAGAAAAGCTCAGGCCACCTTTGGCTGTGTGTGTTTCCACTTTATGTGCTCTGAAAAAAGGCTCATCACCCCGAGAGCGAATAAATCTTTCCAACTGTCAAAGCCAAAAGCAACCTGTTAGATGCCAGAATTTCCACAGGTACGTATCACCAGTGAACAAAACTGACATGGTGCTCACAGAGTGTAAGACCCTATTCTAGTAGTGGAGAGAACAGCAGTCAGTTACTCGCATGAGCGTCATTAGAAGACACGATGAAACTCTGAAGGAAAAGAACAGTAGGTCTGACAGCGTGTTGCTGGGGAGCCTGATCATGGACAGAAGGGGAGGCTTTCCGAGAGCGCCATTAAACAAAAGGACCAGGAGCTGATTCCTTCGGTGGGCACGGAGTTGGTGGGGATAAGGAATGGATTCCAGAAAGAAGGAAGCCAGGGCACATCTTTCCCAGAGACGCTGGGAAACATCGCAGCTCCCAAGTGGCTGGAGAGTGACATGGACGGAGGTGAAGATGAGATCCTTAGGAAGCTGGGTATTTCCGGTCTTGATACTTCACCACATCTTTACCCTGAGAGCAATGGGAACCCATAGAGGGTTTAAGCAGAGGGATAATATAATAATAAAAATGGTCATGTCTATTGTATTATTTTACTTACTTTAATAAAGTTCATAATTAAGTAAATCCCTGCAAAAGGAAAAGATCATTGTAACATTATGGGTTGGAGGGAGAGAGAGAGATTCAAGGAGATCCATGGAGGTTGAAGCTTGGCCTTGGCCCTGAGAGAGACTAGGCAACTTGAACTAGGAGCGGATGAAGGTAGCGATGAAGCCGAAAGGTTTAAGAACATTGACGAAGGTCATGGACTAGGTGTGAGGAGGGGCCAGAAGGAGGAGGAAGAAGAGTGAGATGCAGACATGCATTGCTCCTGGGGTCCCTCATCACGGACCATGACATCCGCTGTGCTCACAGACATCAGCCCTCTCAAGAGAACAGGAAAGAGAGCTGGCAAGAACTCTCTTGGGAACAAACGGCAGGCCTATGTCAGGAGTTCTGAGTCACCCTTAAGATTCTGAGCATAGAAACCTGGGGGACTTCCCTGGCACACCAGTGATTAAGACTCTGCGACTTCACTGTAGGGGGCATGGGCTCGATTCCCTGGTAGAGGAAGTAAAATTTTAAACAATTAAAATGCACATACTTGGCCAAAATAAAAAAAGAAGAAGAAGCAGAGGCTAGATCTGGGACGAGGATTTCAACACACTTACTTTCAGCTCCTCCATCCTTTCCTGGATGGTTGAGAGGTCAGATGAGTGGCTAGGGTCCTGCCCTTGTAGTATTTCTTCAGCTTCTACTATCCAGGTCTCCAAAGCTTCTAAACTCTTGGTAAAGGTTTCATAGTCAAGAACGCCAGCCTTTGTTTCCACAAAAGAAAATTGGTATTTAGAAATCTAGTGAAGGGGCAAGTGGATGTTAAAATTATTTTTCATATTCTTGCATCAAATTGCCATTCTCCAGATGTCATTTCTAAAAAGACAAGGTTGCCATGATTTACACTTTCTTCTTTGTATTAATGTAATTTTCCTAAAGCTTAGAATTACTTCTATGTACCATTAATTAACCAATTAAAGTTTTTGTAATACATTATCAAGAGAGATATATTGATTCCTGCAAAAGCTGATGTAAACATGAGTGTTAACATTAAAGTTACTTAACATTTACTAATTGAACACATTTTACCATGGGACAAATCACTGATTTTAGGGCACAATTATATGGTAGAGAACAGGGCAAGACTCCCAGCTTTCCTTGACCCCACTCGAACTTTCAAATTTGTTTATTTTTAAATTTTTTGATCTTGAAGGAAGCATTGTTTTGATGATGAAAGTTCTCCTTTTCCTATTTATGCCCAGGTTTTACAGGATGCCTAATTCATAACACCCGCTGAATATAAGCTCTGTACCTGTAACACAGTCTGCTGTTTGCAGAGAGCCTGTTCTAGGGCATGTAATTGTTGCCTCAAAGAGAGCCAATCGGATTGAATGGCTGATGCTGCCGAAGCATCCACTTGTTGCTTGAGTTGCCCTCCCAGCTCATGAAGAACTACAAGAGAATCCTGAATCGGCCCCAATCCTTTGAGGAGGTCCTGCAGAAGATGAAAATATGCTCATCATGAAACAACAGGTTAAGTGTACTCATTATTGTAAACAATTACAGACACTCATTCTTATTTATCCAATTATTACGCTAAATAACCTCCCCCTTCTGGGGGGGGGGGGGAGAAAAATAAAAAATGGAATTCCATTTTTAAAAACGTGTGTATTAACATTTAAAAAAGTGCTATTCTGATTATAAAAGCCACATAGGTTCCTTGTAAGACACAGAGGAAATGCAGAAAAACTTACATAAAGAAGAAAAAAAAATTATCTACAAGTAGAGCCAATAACTAGAAATATTTTGGCAGTTTTGTTGTTTTTTTTCCCTTGCCTCTTCATGTAATTGATGTCAAGTTGAAAATCCAGTGCTACATTTTACCTTCTAGGACTTAATATTAGACACACAAGGGAGGAGCTGCGTGTGTAGTCACACCATGGTGGTTACAATAACCCCCTCCTGGCCGGTAGGCTCGGAAGCCTAGGTTCGGCTCTGTGAGCAGCAGCAAGAGCGGACTCCATCCTTTTCTGCGGCATCTCTTGCCTCCATGTTTCGTGGGACTCTCGTATATATTCCAAATCACAAGCTGGTGGAAATTCCCTGTTTCAGTTCCATCAACCACTTAGGGATGACAACTGACTGGTTCTTCTACCTGTTGCTGATGACTCACAGATAGATGGAAAGAGCAGAGCCTGCCTGGGGACTTCAGTGAGAGGGGAAAAACAAAGGACAACTTTAATCCTGACAGAGAGATCAGAAAATTCACAGCCATCATTTGGCGCCCTAGACTGTAAAACAAGATCTCTCAACTCAGGAGGACTGAAAATCGAAAATGACAAATCTCATAAAGATGAGCTATGTGGAAAGAGAAAAAAAAAACAAAACACTGAATTAACTTTACGGTAAAACTTAAACTCTAGCTTTCAAAGGATTATTCATTTTTCATGTGAAGGCCTTAGAACAAGTTAAACTTTTATTTATATGTCTTTCATAACCTGCCTAATTCTAATAAACTGATTTGGGAAAGTTTATAAGAAGGTCTTTGAAATAAGTTCATTAAAATAAAGACAAACGGGGCAAACAGTGAAACGAGAGAAGAATAATTCCTGAAAACTTTAAGTAGGTTATTGGCAGCTGCAGTGAAAAAGAGAAATACTAAAAAGCTATTAAAAAGAAGTATACTCATAAATCAGAAGAGAAAGACTACTTCTTACTATTAAATTCTTAGAAGAAATTATTGTGTTGAGGCTTACATAAGAGATAATGGCCCTAACTGGACGATAACTTTTAACAGTGGATTTTTAAAAGATGTAACATTACTTTTCATACAGTCATTTCTTATATTGACCATCTCTGTAAAAACAGAGATCCTGAATTTTTCACATGGACTGTATTCCATTAGGAAAAGTGGGGAAAATGATTCTTTAAAAAGAAAGCAATGGGAGGGGATCTCTTTAACTCTGATACATGTGCAACTGGTGCCGAAAACCTAGCAGGCTCTCTGATATTCGAAACAATTATTTTTGGAAAGCTGTCCCACACAGAGCCACAAAAAAAGCTTACACACAGCAGCACTCGCCCTGTTACACTTGAGAAGTCTAAGCCTGCAAGTTGAGAACTCGCGATAGTTCTTGAACGTACATTGCAATCTTGGATCCAGGTGGCAACTTCGTCGTCACCGATGTCCTTGTCGGTGGCTGCCTTCAAGAACTCGTTGGTTCGTCCCTCCTGTTGTTGAACTGTAGCAGCACACTGTTTGAAGTAGTCCTTGTATCTCTGCCAAAGCTGAAGTAGGGCCTTGCTGGCACGCAGCTGCTCGGCAATCTCTTCCAGCAAGTTATTCCATCTGGAAACGATAGCCAACACTCATGGGCTGATTCCCACCTCTCACCAAATGCTGTTATTTGCTATTTTATTTTTCATGATTTTGGTTCATGTGAATATGGAAACAATGCAGATGTCTCGTTTCTATTTAACGTCATAAAAAGTAACATTTCACACTCATATTTCAAGGGTAGATAGAAAAGGGGTCAATCTTGGGGTATATTGCAGTTATAACTCCTTTCCAAATGTCTTCACTGCATGTGTGTGTGTGTGTGTGTGTGTGTGCAGTCATAGCCCGCCAGGCTCCTATGTCCACGCAATTTCCCAGGCAAGAGTACTGGAGTGGGTTGCCATTTCCTTCTCCAGGGGATCTTCCTGACCCAGGGATTGAACCCAGGTCTCCCACAGTATAGGCAGATTTTTTTTACCAATGAGTCACCTGAGAAGCCCCATCTTTACTACATTTGTTTCTCCTTAAATTCATTTTGTGAAAATAAAAACATTAATAGAATAGAGCCTATAAGGCTCAAGTTCAAAATGCTAGGGTGTTAATTGTATCATTATTTATAATTAGACTGTGATATAAATAATGAGCAACACTGTAAAACCAGCATATTCCATACCTCATGTTGACTTCTTTTAGTGTATTAGTAAGAGTTTCTGTCACAGGTGGGTGACACTCTTTTAAAAGTTGATTGGTCACAGAGCCAAATTTCTGCAAGCTCTTTTCCTGTTTTTCTAGATCATCTTGAAGACTCTGCCCAAAGAAAAGGCCACAGATGACACGCTAGGGTCTAAAAATTCTAATGATCAAATTTTAAAGTAATATAGCTACTTTCATACAATATGAAAATATGCACATACAAACACATACACTGTGACTTTTGCCCCAATGTTTCATAGGTTTCCTTTAATCATTTTTTTCTTTTTAATGAGTTTCTTCTTGTGGGTGTGAGGAGGGACTCTTAACAGTTGAGCCTTGGAGTGGGATGGGTAATTCTGCCTGGAAAGTTCACACAGGGAGCCCCTGTTCATCATCCAGGGGCTGTGGGGCTGGTGGGTGTGCAACCCGGCACATCGTGATTCTCTTTGCTGCTCAAGATCAAAATCCAGATCTGTATTCTATCACTTACCGAGAACTGCTCTACCAGAAACTTCTGATAATCACAGCTTAAGATATCACAGCTTTTCTGCATGTGTGCATGCTCAGTTGCTTCAGTCGTGACAGTCTGACTCTTTGAGACCCTGTGGACTGTAGTCCTTCACGTTCTTCTGTCCATGGGATTCTCCAGGCAAGAATACTGGAGTGGGTTGCCATGCCCTACTCCAGGGGATCTTCCCCACCCAAGGATCAAACCCAAGTCTCCTGCATCACTAGCATTGCAGACAAATTCTTTACCTACTGAGTCACCCAGGAAGCCCCATAGCTTTTCTGAGTACCATCTAAGTTCTAGCTCTGAGTGTTCCTTGCAAAGAATCTTTACTACACAGGTTATAGGCTTAGTGGAGTCTTCTACCAAGAACCAGTGAAGAAGGATATTTCCCAGGAAATGCTGAAGTGACAGATTCAGTTCTTTGTAAAACTCCTCAGGGAAATCAGGCTGCAAAAATCCACCCCGACCTGACACTGCTTTCTGGTTGCCATCAAATCAAAACACATGAGGAATAGACCCCGAGTCCTTTCATATCTTAAGATAGAAGAGGTGAAACACAGAGTAGGCTAAATTAAAAGGCATTTCTCCTTCAAGGTATAAAATGTGTTTTTAAACTTACTAGTAAAAAAATAAATAAATACCAAAAATAAATAAATAAATAAATAAATAAAAGAAACAAAAGACAAAAAAAAAAACCAACAACTTACTAGTCTCAAAATTGGAGAAGGCAATGGCAACCCACTCTAGTACTCTTGGCTAGAAAATCTCGTGGGCGGAGGAGCCTGGTGGGCTGCAGTCCATTGGGTCGCGAAGAGTCGGACACGACTGGGGGACTTCAATTTCACCTTTCATTTTCATGCATAGGAGAAGGAAATGGCAACCCCCTCCAGACAGGGGAGCCTGGTGGGCTGCTGTCTATGGGGTCGCACAGTCAGACATGACTGAAGCGACTTAGCAGCAGGAGCAGCAGCAGCAGTCTCAAAATAAGTTTTTATGATTTTCAGTATTTACAATAATTATTTAAGGTTTCATGTAACTATACATAACTCATTTTATCCTTCCTGCCCCCTGCCTCACCTGAAAAAAGGACATTATCTTCAGCAAGTCTGCACATCAGATAGATCAGCAACATATAAACTTTGATTGCCAAGTGAGGCATGTGAGCCGAGGTAAGGAGGGTCCATGCTGGGCTCTTGCTGACCCCTCATCCCTTAGGCCTGCCATGCCCATGCCATTGGCTGCACTATTCAGCCAGGGAGAAAGATCAGTAGCAGGCGAAGAGTGCCCAGTGCCCAGGAACATAGGGGATGAGGGTAACAATCAACTGAGGGCAGTGGCCCGAGTGAGGAGATTGTGTTCTTTAAGTCCAACAACAGCCATGATAACAGACACACAGGAAACAAAGCAGCAAGTGCTAGAAAACGGGGATGACGTGTACGCGTTGGAGAGACCACTGACATTTTGCTGAATGCAAAGAAAATAATGGTTTAAAATTTTACTCTTTTGCTATTTTTCTTTCTGTGTTCTTTTAAATCCCTTAGAATATGTTTAGAAAAGCAGGGTTAAAAAAAAGAGAAAGGGAAGACATAAAAGGCAGTGATAATAGATACAGAAGATGGATTTGGGTATAAAGTCATTTGATAAAATACATCCATCAGGATATTTATATAATTAAAAAAATCATTTAGTTATATACCAGCTATTCCAAAATCTGGTATCCACAGGCAAGTTTGATTATGTAACAAAGTAAGTAAAATTTTGAATATTTTGAAAATAATTAAATGCAAACAATGTAGACCAACATTCCAGCACGATGTTTGAATTTGTTCACTTAAAAAAAATTTTTCTCTAATTACAAAGAATGCTAAGGATGGGGTCAATTCACTCCTTACCTGAAGATTGTCCACCTGAACTTGCACAGCTTCTAAAGAGCCAGTGAGCAGACAGAATCGAGAAAGAGAGTATCGGGCCTCCATGAGGCAACTGTTTATCTCATCAAACGCCACTTTATGGTGGCTCCACTGGTCAAGCACAGATTTCAACAGGATCTTGAGTTGGCCAACCTTTCAGAAGACAGAGACTTCTTATAATTGCATACTATTTTACATGATAAAATATATATTCCTTTGATGGAAAAGACATTAACATTTAAGAACTTCACTGGGGTTTCAGGCATTGCAAGTAAACTCAAACTTAAAAAATTATATATTAAAACAAAAAGTTATAAAACGTTTTTAAAGTAGAAATGTAGCCATGTTGAAATTTAAGCCTTTTATACATGTGATCACATAGTCTAAATTAAAATGCTTAAAAAGGTTACACATATAACCTTGACCTATAGTATCAGTTCAGTTCAGTTCAGTTGCTCAGTCATGTCTGACTCTTTGCAACCCCATGGACTGCAGCACACCAGGCTTCCCTGTCTATTGCCAACTCCTGGAGCTTGCTCAAACTCAAGTCCATTGAGTCGGTGATATCATCCAACCATCTCGTCCTCTGTCATTACCTTCTCCTCCTGCCTTCAATCTTACCCAACATCAGGGTCTTTTCAAATGAGTCAGTTCTTTGCATCAGGTAGCCAAAGTACTGGAGCTTCAGCATCAGTCCTTCCAATGAGTATTCAGGACTGATTTCCTTTAGGATTGACTGGTTTGATCTCCTTGCAGTCCAAGGGACTCTCAAGAGTCTTCTCCAACACCACAGTTCAAAAGTATCGATTCTTTGGTGCTCAGCTTTCGTTATGGTCCAACTTTCACATCCATGCATTATTACTGGAAAAACGACAGCTTTGACTAGATGGACTTTTGTTGGCAAAGTAATGTGTCTGCTTTTTAACATGCCGTCTAGGTTGGTCATAGGTTTTCTTCCAAGGAGCAAGCATTTTTAAATTTCATGGCTACAATGACCATCTACAGTGATTTTTGAGCCCAAGAAATAAAGTCTTGTCACTGTTTCCACTGTTTTCCAATCTATTTGCCATGAAATGATGGACTGGATGACATGATCTTTGTTTTCTAAATGCTGAGTTTTAAGCCAGCTTTTTCACTCTCCTCTTTCACTTTCATCAAGAGGCTTTTTATCTCCTCTTCACTTTCTGCCGTAAGGGTGGTGTCNCATGAAATGATGGACTGGATGACATGATCTTTGTTTTCTAAATGCTGAGTTTTAAGCCAGCTTTTTCACTCTCCTCTTTCACTTTCATCAAGAGGCTTTTTATCTCCTCTTCACTTTCTGCCGTAAGGGTGGTGTCATCTGCATATCTGAGGTTAATCAGATTTCTCCCCGCAATCTCGATTCCAGCTTGTGCTTCATCCAGTCCACACTTTTGCATGATGTACTCTGCACTTAAGGTAAATAAGCCGGGTGACACTATACAGACTTGACGTGCTCCTTTTTCAGTGTGGAACCAGTCTGTTGTTTCATGTCAGGTTCAAACTGCTGCTTCTTGACCTGAAAACAGATTTCTCAGGCGGCATGTAAGGTGGTCTGGTATTCCCATCTCTTGAAGAATTTTCCACAGTTTGTAGTGATCCGCACAGTCAAAGGCTTTGGTGTAGTCAATAAAGCAGATGGTTTTCTGGAACTCTCTTGCTTTTTTTATGATCCAATGGATGTTGGCAATTTGATCTCGGTTCCTCTGCCTTTTCTAAAACCAGCTTGAACATCTGGAAGTTCTCAGTTTACGTATTGCTGAAGCCTTGCTTGGAGAATTTTGAGCATTACTTGGCTAGTGTGTGAGATGAGCACAATTGTGTGGTAGTTTGAACATTCTTTGGTTTTGCCTTTCTTTGGTAGTGGAATGAAAACTGACCTTTTCCAGTCCTGTGGCCACTGCTGAGGTTTCCAGTTTGCTGGCATATTGAGTGCAGCACTTTCACAGCATCATCTTTCAGGATTTGAAATAGCTCAACTGGAATTCCATCACCTCCACTAGCTTTGTTCGTAGTGATGCCTCCTCAGGCCCACTTAACTTCACACTCCAGGATGTCTGGCTCTAGATGAGTGATCACACCATCATGGTTACCTGGGTCATGAAGGTCTTTCCTGTATAGTTCTTTGGTGGATTCTTGTATAGTTTGCATAGGTGTGTTCTTTGTATAGTTCTCTTCTTAACATCTTCTGCTTCTGTTGGGCCCATACTGTTTCTGTCTTTATTGTGCCTATTTTTGCATGAAATGTTCCCTTGGTATCTCTAATTTTCTTAAAGAGATCTCTAGTCTTCCCCATTGTATTGTTTTCCTCTATATCTCTGCCGTGATCATTGAGGAAGGTTTTCTTATCTCTCCTTGCTATTCTTTGGAACTCTGCATTCAGATGGGTGTGTATTTCCTTTTCTCCTTTGCCTTTCGATTCTCTTCTTTTCTCAGCTATTTGTAAGGCCTCCTCAGACAATTATCTTGCCTTTTTGTATATTTTTTTCTTGGGGATGGTTTTGGTCACCATCTCCTGTACAGTGTGACAAACCTCCTTCCATAGTTCTTCAGATCTAATCCCTTCAATCTATTTGTCCCTTCCATTTTATAATTATAAGGGATTTGATTTAGATCACATTTGAATGGTCTAATGGTTTTCTCTACTTTCTTCAATTTAAGTCTGAATTTTATAATAAGGAGTTCATGATCTGAGCCTATAGTATCTATATATATTTATATGAATATAAGTATTTATTTATATGAATATGCATATATTTATATTTATAATATGTATATATATTATATATGTTTATAAAATATATATATATAAGTGATAAAAGATCGATATATTTAGTACCACCATTTAGGAAACATATTAACTGAGTGGTTTAAATTCATTAACCCATTTTATCCTGGTAACAACCTTTGAGGTAGATGGAATCTTAACTCATCTTACATATGAGGGAACTGAGGGATGAAGAGGTGACTTAGACCTAGGTGTTAGCTGCACAGATAGGGACAGAGGTCAGATTCTAGTCTGTCCTGAAATAGGCCTGACAAGATTGCTAATGGACTAGAGGTGGGTCTGAAAGAAAGACGGGAATGAAGAACGACTCCAAGGATTTCAGCCCATGCTACTGGATGGGTAGAGTTGTCATGAACTGAGATGGCAGAAAGCGTAGGTTTGAGGGGGACTGATGGGAGTTGGGCAGGAAGCTTGAGATGTCTACTGGCCATGTGAGTGGAGACATTGATAGAGGACTTCCCTCTGTGTCTGTCTCTGACTGAGTTTAGGGGAGAAGTTCAACCTGAGTATACACATTTGAGAACCATCTGTGCCTAAATGGTATTGATAGACCTGGAACAGATAAGATTATTGAGAAAGGAATGTCCATAATAATGTTAATTATAGGAAACATCTGAAGCTAGACTCTTTTTGAAAGGTTAACAAAGTGGACTTAACAGTATAAATACATGCTGTTTAGATTCAGTGATTATTTCTTCAGTTACTTTACAAAAATCAAAGCCCACGTCACATTCACATTTGGACACAAGATGGTAAGCGTGGTCTTGGAGCCAACTCTCCACAAGCAACATTACCATGTGGTCTAAATTTGCCCAAGTTTGGTTGAGCTCCTGAAGCGTGCTCCTGACAATGCCAGAGACTTCTTCTTTCTTGTTCTGAACCAAAGCAAGTCCATTCTGCTCAATTTTCTCTACCTCTTTCTCTTTTGCTTTAATCAAGTCTTCCAGATCCTGAAAGATGAAGAAATAGTCATTTTAAATTATTCTATTACGGAACTCTGGGGTGCACTGAAATTGAGCCATGATCGTCTCATACCCAAAAAAACCTTTTCCTAATCTAAAAAGCTTATTGTTCTCAGGAGAGGGTCACCAGAACGATACTTCTTCCTACATTTCAATTTTTTTAAATTCTCTTCTCATTCCATGAGAGGTGAGTGTAACTTAAAAAATACAAAATTTGATTACATAATAGATAAGGAAATGGCAATATGGAATTTTTTTTCGACAAGCTACAAGGAGAGAAATATATGTTGGAAATGGTAACATGACATATCCTTAGATTCATTTATCTTGCTATTGGAAAAGTTTCACAGCTCGAGCCTCTGGAATGAAATGCGATAGAATGGTGTTTTGGACCCCAGTATCTGAGATTTAGTTCCACTTCTGTGACCATTAAGCTGAGCCACTTTGTGCAAGTGAGAAACTCCCACAGAGTCTCAGTTTCTTCAAATGAAAGAAACAAGAGTCTCCATTAACCTCCCTTTCTCCCTAAATTACTCTGATTCAAGTGATTCAGATAAGTTGTATGGGATTTTTTTCAAGAGTCAAATCCTCATCTTCCTTAGGATTTGCATTTATAATGGTCAGCATGAAATGTCTGGGCTTCCCTGGTAGCTCAATTGGTAAAGAATCAGCCTACAGTGTAGGAGACTGCCTGCAATGTAGGAGATCCTGGTTCAATCCCTGGGTCAGGAAGATCCCCTGGAGAAGGAAATGGCAACCCAGTCCAGTATTCTTGCCTGCAAAGTTTCATGAACAGAGGAGCCTGGTGGGCTATCGTCCATGGGTTCATAAGAATCAGACATGACTAAACCATCTCCACCACCACCATGAAATGTTCTAAAAAGAAAATGAGATGATGACATAGAGATCATACTTAACCATAATCCTAACTCATATTTTAAATTCATTAGAAAATTTTGAAAGCACCTTGAGCCAGGTTGAGACTGCTATCAACATTTTATGGATGAACAAGTGAGAGATTTAAGTCATACAACCTCTCTCAGGTCACAGAAAGGCCAGAAGCGGAATTAGAACCCAAGACTTTTCAGCCTACTGACTCCCAGCCCAGTACTGAAGGCAGGTCATTGGATAGGAGTCATGGAGAAGGTGTAAACCTATGTTGGGGTGATGTGAGCAGCTGTAGTATATGGGGATCTGGTTATATGATCATATTCAGAAGTACATCCCCAGAACAAGGTATGCAGATGTGTAGGCCTTGGGGCTCAGAATGAAGAAAACTGAAAAATACTTTAAGCTTGGATAATGTCTCAGTTCTGTGAAGAAGATTACCACCTCCCTGTCATGATCCACACATGGATCACTCTGTCAGTCTTGGGTGGTGGTATGGGTATGTGTAGGGTAACGTCCTGGTCTGTTTTACTTTAAATGTGCCCCTTTAGTTTTTGTTTCTGTGTGGTTCCAATCATTTCATCACTCTCTGTGTGTCTGCGTGTGTGTGCCCAATTGCTCAGTCATGTCCAACTCTTTGCAACCTCAGGATGGACTGTAGCCCACCAGGCTTCCATGTCCATGGAATTTTTCAGGCAAGAATACCAGAGTAGGTTGCCATGCCCTCCTCCAGGGGATATTCCTGACTCAGGGGTTGAACCTAAGTCTCCTATGTCTCCTGCACTGGCAGGTGGATTCTTTAGCACTGTGCCACCTGGGAAGCCCTCGACCTTATGTACAAAATAGGAATAATAAAACATTTGGCTCACCTCAAAGAGATAACTTTGGATAAATATATCTATGAAATCCCTTTTAAGCTGTTAAAAACTGGGCAAATGTTAAGAGTATTCTTTTATTTAGCCATTTGGTAATCTGCCTTGCTTCAGTGCAAATTTATTTATTTTTCTCTCCTTAATTATTAGGAAGCTATTTTTGTCTTGATGTATTAATTAGAAGTTCTTGCAGTCAGTAGCCTAAAGAGATAATTTTTGTTTTTAATAACTGGTCTTTTATTTATGATTTATAATTTTACCAGTCTGTTGACAGCTTTGATAATTAATCTGAGAATGAACATAATGATTAGTAGGGATACAGGTCCTATATACAATGAAGAAAACATAATCAACTTTACTATTTAAGGATTCTTTTTTCTCTACTTCTCTAAAGGATGACATAACCAAATAATCCTTCCAACATGTCTTTAGTATTATTCTAAAATTTGACCACTAGAATTAAACTTATTCTCATTTATCCATAGATGTTAGTGTTTTAAGTGAGCAATATTAAATAAATGATCCATTGCTTAGAAACACATCTCAAAAGTGCCCTGCAAGATGTGTATAAGAGACAGGAACTGAGGGATGAAGAGGTGACTTAGACCTAGGTGTTAGCTGCACAGATAGGGACAGAGGTCAGATTCTAGTCTGTCCTGAAATAGGCCTGACAAGATTGCTAATGGACTAGAGGTGGGTCTGAAAGAAAGACGGGAATGAAGAACGACTCCAAGGATTTCAGCCCATGCTACTGGATGGGTAGAGTTGTCATGAACTGAGATGGCAGAAAGCGTAGGTTTGAGGGGGACTGATGGGAGTTGGGCAGGAAGCTTGAGATGTCTACTGGCCATGTGAGTGGAGACATTGATAGAGGACTTCCCTCTGTGTCTGTCTCTGACTGAGTTTAGGGGAGAAGTTCAACCTGAGTATACACATTTGAGAACCATCTGTGCCTAAATGGTATTGATAGACCTGGAACAGATAAGATTATTGAGAAAGGAATGTCCATAATAATGTTAATTATAGGAAACATCTGAAGCTAGACTCTTTTTGAAAGGTTAACAAAGTGGACTTAACAGTATAAATACATGCTGTTTAGATTCAGTGATTATTTCTTCAGTTACTTTACAAAAATCAAAGCCCACGTCACATTCACATTTGGACACAAGATGGTAAGCGTGGTCTTGGAGCCAACTCTCCACAAGCAACATTACCATGTGGTCTAAATTTGCCCAAGTTTGGTTGAGCTCCTGAAGCGTGCTCCTGACAATGCCAGAGACTTCTTCTTTCTTGTTCTGAACCAAAGCAAGTCCATTCTGCTCAATTTTCTCTACCTCTTTCTCTTTTGCTTTAATCAAGTCTTCCAGATCCTGAAAGATGAAGAAATAGTCATTTTAAATTATTCTATTACGGAACTCTGGGGTGCACTGAAATTGAGCCATGATCGTCTCATACCCAAAAAAACCTTTTCCTAATCTAAAAAGCTTATTGTTCTCAGGAGAGGGTCACCAGAACGATACTTCTTCCTACATTTCAATTTTTTTAAATTCTCTTCTCATTCCATGAGAGGTGAGTGTAACTTAAAAAATACAAAATTTGATTACATAATAGATAAGGAAATGGCAATATGGAATTTTTTTTCGACAAGCTACAAGGAGAGAAATATATGTTGGAAATGGTAACATGACATATCCTTAGATTCATTTATCTTGCTATTGGAAAAGTTTCACAGCTCGAGCCTCTGGAATGAAATGCGATAGAATGGTGTTTTGGACCCCAGTATCTGAGATTTAGTTCCACTTCTGTGACCATTAAGCTGAGCCACTTTGTGCAAGTGAGAAACTCCCACAGAGTCTCAGTTTCTTCAAATGAAAGAAACAAGAGTCTCCATTAACCTCCCTTTCTCCCTAAATTACTCTGATTCAAGTGATTCAGATAAGTTGTATGGGATTTTTTTCAAGAGTCAAATCCTCATCTTCCTTAGGATTTGCATTTATAATGGTCAGCATGAAATGTCTGGGCTTCCCTGGTAGCTCAATTGGTAAAGAATCAGCCTACAGTGTAGGAGACTGCCTGCAATGTAGGAGATCCTGGTTCAATCCCTGGGTCAGGAAGATCCCCTGGAGAAGGAAATGGCAACCCAGTCCAGTATTCTTGCCTGCAAAGTTTCATGAACAGAGGAGCCTGGTGGGCTATCGTCCATGGGTTCATAAGAATCAGACATGACTAAACCATCTCCACCACCACCATGAAATGTTCTAAAAAGAAAATGAGATGATGACATAGAGATCATACTTAACCATAATCCTAACTCATATTTTAAATTCATTAGAAAATTTTGAAAGCACCTTGAGCCAGGTTGAGACTGCTATCAACATTTTATGGATGAACAAGTGAGAGATTTAAGTCATACAACCTCTCTCAGGTCACAGAAAGGCCAGAAGCGGAATTAGAACCCAAGACTTTTCAGCCTACTGACTCCCAGCCCAGTACTGAAGGCAGGTCATTGGATAGGAGTCATGGAGAAGGTGTAAACCTATGTTGGGGTGATGTGAGCAGCTGTAGTATATGGGGATCTGGTTATATGATCATATTCAGAAGTACATCCCCAGAACAAGGTATGCAGATGTGTAGGCCTTGGGGCTCAGAATGAAGAAAACTGAAAAATACTTTAAGCTTGGATAATGTCTCAGTTCTGTGAAGAAGATTACCACCTCCCTGTCATGATCCACACATGGATCACTCTGTCAGTCTTGGGTGGTGGTATGGGTATGTGTAGGGTAACGTCCTGGTCTGTTTTACTTTAAATGTGCCCCTTTAGTTTTTGTTTCTGTGTGGTTCCAATCATTTCATCACTCTCTGTGTGTCTGCGTGTGTGTGCCCAATTGCTCAGTCATGTCCAACTCTTTGCAACCTCAGGATGGACTGTAGCCCACCAGGCTTCCATGTCCATGGAATTTTTCAGGCAAGAATACCAGAGTAGGTTGCCATGCCCTCCTCCAGGGGATATTCCTGACTCAGGGGTTGAACCTAAGTCTCCTATGTCTCCTGCACTGGCAGGTGGATTCTTTAGCACTGTGCCACCTGGGAAGCCCTCGACCTTATGTACAAAATAGGAATAATAAAACATTTGGCTCACCTCAAAGAGATAACTTTGGATAAATATATCTATGAAATCCCTTTTAAGCTGTTAAAAACTGGGCAAATGTTAAGAGTATTCTTTTATTTAGCCATTTGGTAATCTGCCTTGCTTCAGTGCAAATTTATTTATTTTTCTCTCCTTAATTATTAGGAAGCTATTTTTGTCTTGATGTATTAATTAGAAGTTCTTGCAGTCAGTAGCCTAAAGAGATAATTTTTGTTTTTAATAACTGGTCTTTTATTTATGATTTATAATTTTACCAGTCTGTTGACAGCTTTGATAATTAATCTGAGAATGAACATAATGATTAGTAGGGATACAGGTCCTATATACAATGAAGAAAACATAATCAACTTTACTATTTAAGGATTCTTTTTTCTCTACTTCTCTAAAGGATGACATAACCAAATAATCCTTCCAACATGTCTTTAGTATTATTCTAAAATTTGACCACTAGAATTAAACTTATTCTCATTTATCCATAGATGTTAGTGTTTTAAGTGAGCAATATTAAATAAATGATCCATTGCTTAGAAACACATCTCAAAAGTGCCCTGCACATTTATGTTGGCATAAAAGCACAACCCAGGAGAGAAACAGGAATGAAATATATATTTTGTGCAAAACAAAGGTATGTTTTCATTTCTCTCCAATAATAATTAAAAGATGATTCTGTTTCTGATCAATGAAGGGAAAAGCCAAAACTAACATTTTTTTGCTATAATAAATCATTCTTAACTTGGGCTAATTCTAAAATATCAGTTTTTAGGTTGGTTTGAGTTCATAAATTACTCCTAGAAAAGTAAAAAAATATCCAAGACCTTTTAAACAAAATAAAGCTTGAATCCAGTCACCAATGTAAGTATGCTGGCTTGAATTCTATACTTTGGTCCAGAGGAAAAATTTCTCAAGAATGACAATAAATTTTCACCAAGGTTTGTGGTGTTGTCAAGTGGAACTTGCCAGTTAGGCTATTGTGATTTATCTGTGATATCCCAAAATAAATGTGGGCTACTTTAATACTGTTTTTTTGTTTGTTTGTTTAATGACTTTTCATTTGAAATCATGAATTGGCACTAGGGTAAAGTCCTTTCAACCACACATGATGCTTTCTTTCTGACACTGCCTGGTGTGACCCTCTGGGAGACTAAAATTTGGGTCGGAAAAGGAGTAAAACTTGGTCAAGTTTCTGCTATATTTTCCATCTAGCAATCTCCTCTCTCTCTCTGTTAAACAGAAGACATTACATAAAAAGAAAATGGAAAATGGCAGAATAAAAGTACATTAAGGAGAACAAAAAATAGTAAGCAAGAAAAAAATAAACGAGGAGAAGGAAGAAGGAAAAACAAAGGAAAAGGAAAGCTAACCTGTAATTTCAGTCTTTTCATAGTCAAGTTTCTTACCACAAGGTCATAAGGAAGCACTCATCTTTCTCATGTTCATTCTGAAATTATGTTTTAATTTTAATAAAAACACTTTAATTGAGGAAGTCATCCTTCAAAGTAAAATTCTGAAATTCTGGCTTACTTGTACATTTTAGAATTGATAGCCTAAGTTAAAAACACTACTGGACCCTGGAAAATTGGAAAGGCAATGAGACCAGCTAATGCATGTGTTTGGTCTTCCATCTTTTACACAACCATCTTATTTTGCAGGGAGAGGGGTTGGGGGGGGGGTGTGGAGGCATGCCACAAGGTATGTGTGACTTTAGTTCCTTGACCAGGGCTGGAACCAGTCAGGGTCCCCTGCAGTGGAATCACTGAACCACCAAGGAAGTCCCTACACACCCATCTTATGATGTGAAGTGTTTTTTTTTTCTTTTCCCCAAACTGTTTCTCTTTATGATAGTTTCCTTTGCCATTTTCATGCACCCTCAAAATTGTACTTCATTAGCTTGTCAGCCCAGTACAAAAGCCCAAGCTCTTTTCTGAACCAAAAGGCTTTGATTGAGAGCTTAAATATATCTCTTTACATATACCCCCCGAAGAAAAAAACATTGTTTCAAGGGAAGATCGTTAGGAAAGGCCTTTCTTTTTGAAAGCTGAAAGAGAAAAACAGATTTAGGGTAAGGAGCATTTCTGCAGAATTGCTTCAAAGTTTAGTCTTCAACTATCCTTAGGGAATACTATAGAGAACCATCACGGCTAATCTATAACACATAAATTACTGAATTACTTTTTTAATTACAGCATTAACTGCAATAGCTTATATTTCTTTCATATAAACAAGAACCCCTAAGGAAATATTAAGGAGTCCCAAGTCACTGGAAAACATTTAGTTAGCCCACTCCACCTGAACCAACATCCTTATCACTAACTGCGAAATAAGCAGGCGCTGTCTGGTCTTTCTGATGGGACGCAGTAGGGGGTGCAACACTGTCCCCTGCGAAGCACTGGTTCACTGGAGTTGAACCAGAATTCAATCAAGCCTCTAAAGCTGACTTCCATTTATACAGGAAAGACAGGTGAAAGAAGCGCTCCTTAAGGAAGTGTGTGTGTGCGTGTTCAGTCGCTTCAGTCCTACCCGTTACTCTTTGTGACCCCAGGGACTGTAGCCTGCCCTGCTCCTTTGTCCATGGAATTTTCCAAGCAAGAAAACTGGTGTGGGTTGCCACTTCCCACTCCAGGGGATCTTTCCGACCCAGGGATCAAATCTGTGTCTCTTGTGTCTCCTGCCTTGGCAGGTGGATTCTTTGCCATTGCGCTACCTGAAAAGCCCGAATGATCAGTATGGGGGGGTTAGAATCATTCTCTATTCATAAATTCAAATTTATAAAAACAGGTGGAAAAAAATCTATGAGGTGGAAAAACATTATAATTCATGTAATCAGAGAAATTTGTTACCAAATGCAGCATTTTTTAATATGTAACTCTCAACTGTCATGACTTGCAAATTTGGCATATGCCATCAAACTGTGAAGGATGCTTGTCCGCCACTCAGACAAGTTACCTGACAGTCTTTCATCGCGTTCTGAACTGAAGCCTGGTCTCCAATGCGATGTTGTTGTTTCAATCTCTTTTCCTGGGCTTCAAACCACGTTTTCAGACACTGTACGTTATTTTCATATTCTGACCAAGATTCCAATAAGCCTTCCAACAACTGAATCTGAACAAACATAACAAAATTTGCAATTTTGTTTTAGAATCCAATTATTGGCAGATCACTACTTCCTCCAGATTAAGAATTCTTAAAAAAAAAAAGTCCATTGTATCTATGATTAAGAATGAATGTTAAAGAGTATAAATCAATGACTATTATTGGTAAACAAGTAAAGAACTTAAGTCAACTTTGAAGCAAAGGAAAAAGATATTAAGTCCTTAAATAAAGAAAAACAATATGAAATATTCAAAGAGAAGAGGATACAGAGACAAAATAATGAACAAGGCTGAAGAAGAGTTAAAATGAGAACCTCCAGGATCTATCCCTTCAGAAGCAGTCCTATGCCTAGCAGAGCCATACTGCTTTGTAGAATGAGTTTTCTCTACCGAGTATACCTGTTCTTGGAGTTTTCATGAAACATGGGCAACAAGGAATGCTTGGCTCACCTTCTCAGTGACCAGACCCTGCAGGATTTGCCAGCTTTTATTCATTGCTCCAAGTCGCTCAGCAAAATCAGTCTTGTCGCTGCGTTTACTTTCCACATCCTGACTGCTGATCTGTAGCACAGACTGGTTCACAAAATCAACAGTCAACTGCTTACAGTTAATGTCGATCTGAAAACCCTGAAAAGGGAGAGGAGAAAATAAGAAAATAAGGTTATATGTATACATTTCTTATATGATTTTATACATATCAGCTTCCTTGATAGCTCAGTTGGTAAAGAATCCACCTGCAATGCAAGAGACCCTGGTTCAATTCCTGGGTTGGGAAGATCCACTGGAGAAGGGATAGGCTACCCATTTCAGTATTCTTGGGCTTCCCTTGTGGCTCAGCTGGTAAAGACTCCACTTGTAATGTGGGAGACCTGGGTTTGATCCCCGGGTTGGGAAGATCCCCTGGAGAAGGAAAAGGCTACCCACTCCAGTATTCTGGCTGAGAATTCTATGGACCACATAGCCCATGCGGTTGCAAAGAGTTGGACGCAACTTTCACTTTTTTATATTTTACCAGGAGTTGGAAAGCCTTAAGCAAGATCAAGATGAGTATTATCACTTCCATGATTTTAGTCCAAATGGCACAGTCTGTATGTATTAATATAATCTATTATTTTCAGAAGTTGAATATATATGTAAATATGCAACATATGAATATACTGAATATAAATTGATTCAATACATTTTGAATGTATAAATATATCAAATTTAAATTTGTGAAAATTTGAACATATAGATATATTGAGTATAAATATGTGTGTGTGTGTTAGTTGCTCAGTGGTGTCTGACTTTTTGCATTTTGCGACCCCATGGACTATAGCCCACCAGGCTCCTCTGTCCATGGAATTCTCCAGGTGAAAATACTGGAGTGGGTTGCCATGCCCTTCTCCAAAGGATATTCCCATCCCAGGGATCGAACCCAGGTCTCCTACATTGCAGACAGATTCTTTACCATCTAGGCCATCAGGGAAAACCTGAGTATAAATATACATATATTTTAGGAAGAGTAAGTAGAATTGGACAAACTACATAATCCCACTATATAATATAAATAAATTATAGTATTTATTTTTATGACTTCTTAAAATGACACAAAATCTTATTCAAAATTTTGTCCTAATACCGGATGATGCTCCTATGCCTATAACGAGGGGGGCAGTCTTCTTACTATCGGAAACCTCTCTGGTCAGTATATATGAAGCATACGCTTTCAGACCTGATTTCTATAACTTGAGTTTTTGAGTTTCTTCCAATTAAGCAGTCCTAAAACACAAAAAGCCAGAAACAAACAAGAATGTTTAAGTACCTTATATTTCTGAAGGTACTCGTGAATTGTCTTGTAACCAATGGAATTTTTAATATTCTCTTCATCCTTTTGAATAACACTTTCCATAAGAGAAATCCAAGTCATGACTTCAGAAATGGCGTGGCGAGAAGGCAGTTTATCCATTTGGAGCTGCTCACATCAGAGACAGAACAAGACACAGTGTTAAAATTCAAATTGATTTCTGTTAACTTAAAATTCTACTAATTCCTACTAAAGTACCAACAGAGTAACACTTCTTAATGACATTTTTGGATATTAACCTCGTTAGAAGCTGGAAATTAAACATCAGGCAAACACTGAACAGTAATAATCCTCTTATGTTCACTTGACATGGAATACTATAAACATTGCATTAACACTACCTATTGGCATATGCCATCAAACTGTGAAGGATGCTTGTCCGCCACTCAGACAAGTTACCTGACAGTCTTTCATCGCGTTCTGAACTGAAGCCTGGTCTCCAATGCGATGTTGTTGTTTCAATCTCTTTTCCTGGGCTTCAAACCACGTTTTCAGACACTGTACGTTATTTTCATATTCTGACCAAGATTCCAATAAGCCTTCCAACAACTGAATCTGAACAAACATAACAAAATTTGCAATTTTGTTTTAGAATCCAATTATTGGCAGATCACTACTTCCTCCAGATTAAGAATTCTTAAAAAAAAAAAGTCCATTGTATCTATGATTAAGAATGAATGTTAAAGAGTATAAATCAATGACTATTATTGGTAAACAAGTAAAGAACTTAAGTCAACTTTGAAGCAAAGGAAAAAGATATTAAGTCCTTAAATAAAGAAAAACAATATGAAATATTCAAAGAGAAGAGGATACAGAGACAAAATAATGAACAAGGCTGAAGAAGAGTTAAAATGAGAACCTCCAGGATCTATCCCTTCAGAAGCAGTCCTATGCCTAGCAGAGCCATACTGCTTTGTAGAATGAGTTTTCTCTACCGAGTATACCTGTTCTTGGAGTTTTCATGAAACATGGGCAACAAGGAATGCTTGGCTCACCTTCTCAGTGACCAGACCCTGCAGGATTTGCCAGCTTTTATTCATTGCTCCAAGTCGCTCAGCAAAATCAGTCTTGTCGCTGCGTTTACTTTCCACATCCTGACTGCTGATCTGTAGCACAGACTGGTTCACAAAATCAACAGTCAACTGCTTACAGTTAATGTCGATCTGAAAACCCTGAAAAGGGAGAGGAGAAAATAAGAAAATAAGGTTATATGTATACATTTCTTATATGATTTTATACATATCAGCTTCCTTGATAGCTCAGTTGGTAAAGAATCCACCTGCAATGCAAGAGACCCTGGTTCAATTCCTGGGTTGGGAAGATCCACTGGAGAAGGGATAGGCTACCCATTTCAGTATTCTTGGGCTTCCCTTGTGGCTCAGCTGGTAAAGACTCCACTTGTAATGTGGGAGACCTGGGTTTGATCCCCGGGTTGGGAAGATCCCCTGGAGAAGGAAAAGGCTACCCACTCCAGTATTCTGGCTGAGAATTCTATGGACCACATAGCCCATGCGGTTGCAAAGAGTTGGACGCAACTTTCACTTTTTTATATTTTACCAGGAGTTGGAAAGCCTTAAGCAAGATCAAGATGAGTATTATCACTTCCATGATTTTAGTCCAAATGGCACAGTCTGTATGTATTAATATAATCTATTATTTTCAGAAGTTGAATATATATGTAAATATGCAACATATGAATATACTGAATATAAATTGATTCAATACATTTTGAATGTATAAATATATCAAATTTAAATTTGTGAAAATTTGAACATATAGATATATTGAGTATAAATATGTGTGTGTGTGTTAGTTGCTCAGTGGTGTCTGACTTTTTGCATTTTGCGACCCCATGGACTATAGCCCACCAGGCTCCTCTGTCCATGGAATTCTCCAGGTGAAAATACTGGAGTGGGTTGCCATGCCCTTCTCCAAAGGATATTCCCATCCCAGGGATCGAACCCAGGTCTCCTACATTGCAGACAGATTCTTTACCATCTAGGCCATCAGGGAAAACCTGAGTATAAATATACATATATTTTAGGAAGAGTAAGTAGAATTGGACAAACTACATAATCCCACTATATAATATAAATAAATTATAGTATTTATTTTTATGACTTCTTAAAATGACACAAAATCTTATTCAAAATTTTGTCCTAATACCGGATGATGCTCCTATGCCTATAACGAGGGGGGCAGTCTTCTTACTATCGGAAACCTCTCTGGTCAGTATATATGAAGCATACGCTTTCAGACCTGATTTCTATAACTTGAGTTTTTGAGTTTCTTCCAATTAAGCAGTCCTAAAACACAAAAAGCCAGAAACAAACAAGAATGTTTAAGTACCTTATATTTCTGAAGGTACTCGTGAATTGTCTTGTAACCAATGGAATTTTTAATATTCTCTTCATCCTTTTGAATAACACTTTCCATAAGAGAAATCCAAGTCATGACTTCAGAAATGGCGTGGCGAGAAGGCAGTTTATCCATTTGGAGCTGCTCACATCAGAGACAGAACAAGACACAGTGTTAAAATTCAAATTGATTTCTGTTAACTTAAAATTCTACTAATTCCTACTAAAGTACCAACAGAGTAACACTTCTTAATGACATTTTTGGATATTAACCTCGTTAGAAGCTGGAAATTAAACATCAGGCAAACACTGAACAGTAATAATCCTCTTATGTTCACTTGACATGGAATACTATAAACATTGCATTAACACTACCTAATTAATCAAAACACCAGCAAGAAGAAAATATTATTCTTATTTTATAGCTAGTTTTATGAGTATTAAAAAACGTAACTACAAAACATTCAACAGATGTATTTTATTAATTATCTTGTAAAATCTCTGTGTATTACGACTCAGGAATGTTCAAAGAAGAAAGAAAAATACCACCACATGACAAACTATCATTTTCTAGATTTTTGGCACTCTGATATTTGTTCCGAAGAGTATAGCCAATTTCCTCCATCTTTCACTAAAATATACTTAGAATCCTGAATCTTCCTTAACATATCAAACATTTATGCAAATACTTAGAAGGATTGGGGGGGACAAAAGCAATCATTTAAAATATTTTTGGACTTCTAGGTAGTGCCGAAAGATATAGAAGTCAATGTGAGATGTTTCCTGCCCTCTAGAAATGTTCAGCCGCTGATTAGGAGGGATGAGACGTTTATATGAAACATGCCTTTTACATAGTGATGAATGTCAAAGAGAGATACAGATAAAATAGCTGGGAGGTCAGCACTAAGAAGCATATTTCCAGATAAGGAAACTGCTTACTTTTCCTTACTCTACTTGTCGCATGTCAGCTCTACTGTAGGTAAGATTATAGGTCTTTTACATATACTACTGGGCTTCCCTTCTGGCTCAGCTGGTAAAGAATCTGCCTGCCATGCGGAAGACCTGGGTTCGATCCCTGAAGAAGGGAACAGCTATCCACTCCAGTATTCTGGCCCGGAGAATTTCATGGATTCTACAGTCCATGGGGTCGCAAAGAGTCAGACACAACTAAGTGACTTTCACTTTCACATATACTATTATTAAATCTTCATAACTACTTACTTTTTGAGAGAGGCATGGTCACCCTCGTTTTATGTATGAGAAAACAAATAATTTAAACATGGACAGAAAGGATCAAGGATTCTAACACAGACAATAAAGAAGCCCTTGGAAGACAGGGAATTTGTAGATTGGGCATTTGTAGAATCACTCACTCTTTTCTTTTTGGGGGGCACGGGGCACATTGATTTACAATGTTGTGTTACCTTCTATTGAAAAGCCAAGTGAGTCAGTTATACAGATAACACATTCACTCTTTTTTAGATTCTTTCCATACAGGTCATTAAAGAATATTGAGTGAGGTTCCCTGTGCTATACCGTCAGTTCTTTTTGGTTATCTATTTTATGTCTAGCAATATTAATATGCAATATAAGGGAAGACATAAAAGACAGGGTGTCCAAGACATAGCTGATTTAAATCTGTGAGCAAAAGCAGATAAATGTACTTTTCCATCTAATACCACTTACATCAGTTATGAACAATTAAACTGATGATTATTTCAGTACCTGGTGAAGCTTTTCTTGGACGGCTGGAATATTTGTCAGCAGATCATTCCACTGGCCATCAATGTGGGACAGTTCAGAACGCAAGGCAGCCGTGTCCACTTTCTTTAATCGAAGAAGCTGATTTCCAGTGCTCAGAACAGACGATTTTAGTGTGGACTTGGCATCCACCTCTTTGGAAAACTCCTAGAAGAAATACCAACAGTCAAATCAGGATTAGGTAGCCAGACCTTACATTTACGGAAAGAGACTAACTTATTACGTAAAGTTTTTTCTTTCCATCTTGAAGGAGCGTGGCGCTATTAAGCACCCCTGAGGAAAATAAAAGCAACGGACCCTTGCCCTGAGTGAAAGCCGACCTCCCTTAGACACTACTCTAAAGAGGCAATGTGGAGCCTTAGCGTTTTGCAGAACTACTGAACACGCAGAGTTAACTGACAAATTCTCTATAGCCTGACTTACTACTATGTCTATTGACAGCTGATCTTTTTACTGGGGTTAAGTCAGGTTTTACCTAAAGGCCTGAAGACAGTAAAAGTGAATCAAATGCTTTAGGTTCTTAAGCTTACCAGAAAACCATTCAGGTGATCGCGGACCATTTCCAGTTCTTGTGGGACTGTCACAGATTGTTGAGTCCAAAATTCCAGCCTGTCTTTGGCAGACTGTAACCAGTGGATGAGGTCTGCAGATTCGCTTTGATATCTGTAAGGATAATAATAAGCCTATTAAGTAAACATCCAATCCCAACTTCATGCTAACCTATGTTATTCGCCAATGCTAATTTTAAAAGGAGACAGGTCAGGATTTGGGACAATCATGCCCTGGGCTGACACTCTCAAATTCCCTTCTTTTAATATCCATAACCTTAAGAGGGTCAGTCTCTCTGTGTTTCAGTACTCCCATGTCTAAGCTGAAAATTTAAAAATATCTTTCTCCTACTCCTTCACATTGAGGCTACCTATTGAGAAAATATTAGATGATTGTTAAAGTTCTTAGACATAAAGGTGGCATAAAAACAAGGATTTTGTTATATAAAATCAACCTTCCACCTCTCGACTACCTTCTATCGTCTGCAAGGAAAACTCTATCTTTTCAAAACACACTCTCTCTTCTTTCTCTCCTTCTAAGATTTACTGTGACCACCCATGTGCATCGATAGGCAGGGGAGATGACAGCTCAAAGGTTAGACGTATTGCATAATGCCTGCCTCCCTCACCCTTTTTTTAAGTACATGTTTATACAATTACATAAGAATCCAATTGGAAGCTTTGTGTTTGCCTTTCTTTTCCAAACTCTGTGGTATGTTCCTTGAGGGACCACATCTTTTTCAACTCGGAGGCCCAACAGCCTTATAAACACTGCAGCAGTAATTTAAAAATTTGCCCAAGTATTACCTGGTCCAGTGTTTCAATATTGTTTCCAATCTGTGAAGTTCCTTAGACACTTTGTTGGTATCATTTAACCAGTGTTCTCCAAGTTGATTTAGCTGGCTTTCCAGATCTGAGCAGCTAACAGATATCAGAAGTCGTTTTCCATCATCTATTACCTGATATAATTTGGGCTGGTATTCATTAAGGCTGGATTTCAAATGCTAAAATGATTGAACATACCAGGTCAAAGTTCAGATAATGCAATTTTTCACCCTAAAGATGATAATTTCTCCATAATGTTCCCCTTACCCATTAGTCAGATTTCAACTATTTACACTGAAGTTTCTACTTCATGATGTTTCTATATCTAAGTATATAACTTTGGGGGTACTTAAAACTATTGACGTATCATTATTTTAAGAATAGTGTGACACCAACAAAAAAATACAAGTAATGCTTGGTGGAGGATGAATTTTCAAAAAGAGCTCTCTCTCATTAAAAATAAGAAGAAGGTGGGGGGGGGCTTTTTGATGCTCTATCATAAAACAACCATCTGTAAATATTTCAAGACAGTGAGACTTCAGCATAACAAGTGGAAACACTTGCTGAAGGCTACATTTTCAAAAGCCGCTCTCATTTAAAAAAAGAAAAAGATCTTTTTATGTTCTATTATGAAACACTGAAAGTAAAAGTACTTAACAAAATATTGGATTAAAAGTTTGAGTAGATCTGTTAAAACCATGGGATGTGGCAACTTTTACATACGCCGTCATCTGGACACTGACCTGGTAGAGTGCGATCCGGTCAATAAGCCTGTCTTCGCTCTCCTCCACCAAACCCACACTTGGGGTGCTGCTCTCCACCACCTCCAGCTGCCGGCTAAGCTCCCAGTGCTCCTTCTCCAGTTGGGACCATGTCTAGGAACACGACATCAGTGTGTGAGCTGAAGACCCTCATTAAAGAACAGCATCCTTTCTGTGTGCACACACGCACGTGATGGAGTCCTTCAAAGACATGTCTGAGGTGCCTGCATTGGGGCTTTGCTCTGGGAAGCAAAAGATGGCTTTGAAGGAAGTCATCAGAAAGTCACCCTGCAAAGCACTGCACACGGCTCTCACATCTGTAGCTAAGCAGCTGTAAGACCTGGGCAAATTACTGCACGTCTCTGAACCTAACTTTCAACATTAAAAGAAATGGTGAAGATACTAACAGTCTTGTCCATTGTGAGGCTTAAATAGAATAATACATGCAGCACATCTGAACACAGTAGGCATCTGAAATGCATGGTTTCATCCTTCCCCGCAGCGAGGATAAACCAATGACTTAAGTGAAAGGAACAGGCTTGTTAACTTCCCAGAGTAAGTGAACTAAATACTTCACATTTGCAGATAAAAAACCGACACAGACAGTTAAGAAATATGCATATACAGTATAGACAGTCTATTAAGAAGAAATTTCAAATCACTTATTCTAAAATTACTTTTTTTAAATTTAAAATTGGAAAAAAAAATTTTTTTAATCATGTGAAGTCTTCTTCAATAATTTATATAAGGGCAAGTCTATCAAGAGTGTAAATATCACTGTGCCCATTCTGCAATCAGTCTTCTTCTGACTGAACTTACAGAGAGGCACAGCCTTTACCTAAATGTAAGCGGGAAACACAAGGGCCACACACATGGGATGCCCAGTCTGTGATGTCTCCGGGTCATAAGAGACAAATCGCAGGAATGAAGACGTCTCGCCTGCCGGGTCTGCCCAGCAGCCGGAGCATGCTGAAGGGGAGGTCTCACCTCGAGGATGTACTCCAGCTCCACACCCCTCTTGTGAGCCCCTTTGAGCACGGCGGAAGCCTGCGCCATCAGGTCTGTGTGGAACTGAGTTTCCCGTGGGACTGCAAAGCTGATGATCTTTCTGAAGAGGGTTTCAGTCAAGATCATGTGAGATTCCAGACCCTGAAAGTATTCCTGCAATTTTTCAGATAGAAAGGGATCAGCAACTCATGCGTTTACTACCTAATGATAAAAACCGCTTCAAACCTGGAAGCTGCTGGAGCTCAGCCAATCCCTGGGCAACAGTAGTCCTCCCCTGCTGGCCTCCATTCACCCAGGCACCCACAGCCTTGTGCAGGGTTTGGGGAGCTCTGGTCTCCTGATTGGACTTCCCCAGTCCCTCACTCAAAGCACCTACACAATGGTGAGCTGCAGGTACTCTGGCCCCCAAACAGAACCCGTCACACATGAGCAGCTGCTAAAAAACTCATCTGCCCCAGCTTCTAATCCTTGTACCACCTGGGTGGACACTCACTTCTGCCACCACACAGACTGGCCTCCCTTGGCCCTGGGACACATCAGCGCCTATCCCCCACCTTCAGCCTCTGCTCACGCTCTGCTTCCTGCAATACCCACCCCTGACAATGTCACGACTTTCCTTCCTCCAGGGTGGGGCTGGAGCTCTGTTCTTTTGAATTCTCAGAGCATCTGTTGTACTTTATACTCAGTGCCAGGCTTAACTGGACACACACTGATTGGCATCAATATATTTAAATTTCCCTCATAAAATGCCTACACACAGTAGAACTGTAGGCCTTGCACAGCCCTACAAATGCATTTCAAAATGTTACTTTCTATACGGAAATGTCCCCAGAGGATGTGTGCTAAGTTACTTCAATTGTGTCCGACTCTTTGTGACCTTATGGACCGTAGCCCACCAGGCTCCTCTGTCTAT
Organism: Oreotragus oreotragus; assembly: GCA_006410675.1. Classification (NCBI taxonomy): domain Eukaryota; kingdom Metazoa; phylum Chordata; class Mammalia; order Artiodactyla; family Bovidae; genus Oreotragus; species Oreotragus oreotragus. Next base: position 295,464 of record SJYX01022635.1, read on the forward strand.
CGGATTCTCCAGGCAAGAATACTGGAGTGGATTTCCATGCCCTCCTCCGGGGGATCTTCCAGACTCAGGGATCAAACTCACATCTTTTATGTCTCCTGTATTGTCAGGCAGGTTCTTTACGAGTGCCACCTGGGAAGCCTCCCCAGAGGATAGGAGAGGGCTATCCCATTTCCTGTTCCCAGCACCAAGGATGGAACTGTGACTGGGAATTGACAACATCAGCTAATGCTGGGTGTGTACTGTGTGCTGGGCAATATAAACACTCCAGTGAGTAACTTGTTGAATCCTTATCACAGCCCTAAGAGGGGAGGGAGTTTTAACTTCCCATTTTCAGACTCTGAGCCACTCACGCAGAGCTCTCCCTCAGAAAATGGTCTGGCCAAGAGGAACTAGAACCATTATTTTTAATGGACAGTTATGATATCATAGAATCTCCAAGTTGGAAGAGAACCTGGAGGTCACTTAGCCCAACATTCGCAGAAAGCTGATACTTGTTTCACAACTCCATCTCCCCCAACAGCCTTGGACAGACTTCTGGCCAGGAGGCTATCAGTTCAATGGCAGCCTACCCTTTTAGAGTTCTTCATCTATTGAGCTTTATTTCTTTGTTATTTATACTCATTGATCCCAACTTCCCCTCTGGAATAACTCAGGATGATATTTTATTGCTATGGTCAAAGATTTGAGAAAAACCAGCTGTTGACTTTAAAGCACTGTTTTCAAAGCCAAATGATAAGGCTTTAATAAATCACAAAGTTTTGGACAAAAACCTCTGGGAAAAATAGCACAAAGTATAGTTCTCTGCCTCCACCCCCAAACCCAAATCTACCTTTATAAGTCACCAAAGAGCTACATAAAGGTAGAATGTCAACCATCTATAATCCAAGGGAATTTTAAAAGTTTCCCTATGAGAAACGTCCACTGTCTGGGAAGCTGAATCTTTGAAGTGGCAAAACTTTTATTTTTGAAATGTTACTAATAATGCAATTTGTGTTTCTGAATTAAACAGGCATTCCATGGACAGAGGAGCCTGACAGTCTATGGTCCATGGGGTCACAAAGTGTTGGGCATGACAGCGCACACGCATACTAAGTGTGTGCTTAGTATGAAGGGAACAGGGTCTAACCTGAGGTTGGTTATCGTACATACTGGTGGAACAGTATCAGGTCTACCAAGTTTGGTTATGTAGTAAAAGCACTTGTTGTCCCCAGGAGGAAACTCATGAGGACGATGGCAACCAGAAGAGCATGTATTTAAGGACATTTTCTGTTGTTGTTGTTGGTTTTTTTAATATAACCTTATGTTTATCAAGTAGTTGTTGGATTTCCTCTTTGGAAGACACGATAATTTTCTGGTCTCCTGCCGTCTTTTCTCGTCCTGTTTCCAGTAGGTCGGCCAGATCCTGCAAGGCTCTTTCATACTGACTCTTGAGGGCAAGATTTTGGTTCAGCCCGCTCCGCCGGGAGCCAATAGTCATCATGAGTTCATCATACATGTCCTAAGAAACAGATAAAACTCGTGTTCAATTCAAACTCACTACATGGGGTACGTCTGACACCTGTCCTCACAGAATGTCAATAATTGATGGAGGTTTAAAATGCTGAAAAGCAGCTAAGGGACATGTCATGGAGAACGCAGTTCTAATTTTTATCATGCTCTCAAATTTTCTAATTTTGAAGTAACTGAATAGAGTATCCTCAACATTGGGTCTGCTTAAGTAATAATCAGATCTGAGACTATTCCTTAAATAAAGAGCTCCAGAAACAGCAGTTTCAAGTGAGCAGAAAGACTTTAAAACTTAAAAAGGCAATGTTTTCTGGTGGGTTTTTTTGCCAAATGTGGTGGAGTAAATAAATAACTATTTAACTGGAAAGACATTTTAGCGGACGATGATACACCAAAAACAAAATTTATTTGAGCCATATGGGCCGGATTAATGTATCATATTAAGGTTGAGTAGGCCAAAATGGCTCAATCTGGAAAAGTTCAACTTTAATGCCTATTTACGGCTATGACGCTTGACTCTTACACCTGACATTTGAGTACTGTCGGAAAACTATCTCAAAAGGACAGAGTGGGGGCCATGGGCTCATCACATTATGAAATCTTAGATAATGGAATGAGACAGTTGAAATAAAAATGTTCTTTTAAAATAAGAGGTATTTTATTTTCTCAAAAGAATTTTAACCCTATATTGGACTCAACAGTGCAGAAAAACTAATATATGCACATTTTTTTCTTAATATAAATTATCTGTGTTATCAGATGGTACACTTCGTTGACTTTACTATCTCATTATCTTCCTACCAATCTGATACCAGCTATCTGCCTAGGTGCCAGATTTAAAAACACCAATTCAAAGTGTTATTCTCTTCTCCTGGAAGATGCTGGGGAAGTCGGTTTGGATTTCAGCTACCTTCTAGCTTAATTTTTTGTTGCTCTGGAATCAATGTCTCTTTTCCATTCAACCATGTATGAAATATAAACTATGATTTTGAACACTTGAGAAAATACACTTTCTAAAAGGTGTCAGCTTAAGTATTTTTTCCTTAAAAACTTTTTTTGGCTATGGTAAAATACAGGGTTTTCTAGGTATCTAATAAGATTGCCAATTAATAAATTTTCTGGAGTAGAAAGCAATAGGCCACAAATAAATTATACCATAATGCTTAACCATCAGAATAATAATAACACACACAAAAAATCTTAGAAGCATAAGACTACAAGAAAAATACAAGAAAAGACCTAAAGATTTGACACAAAGTTCTCCAACAAATAGCCCACACAGACTACCCTTCAGTAAATCTCAAAATGTGTCCATTTATTTTATTGTACTAAATATTAATAAGATAAATGTTTTAGAAAATGTTCTAAGAGTTACTTGGGAAAAAAATTAGGGCCTAAATGATATGAATTTTATAGAAAACCTGAAAAAAATGGAGGAAATAATTTTTATTTTTTCTTGACTTCCAATTAGGATGTACCATTGAAGCTGAATGCCATTAGTAGAAAACTGTACCTGGAGTTTGGAGAGTTCTTGTATGGAAGGCTGCTCAATCTGCAACTTGTCAGCACGCCTTTTTAACTCAATGATTCCCGCATCTAATTCCTTTAGCCCATCTTCAGCCTGCTGTATTGCCTATGGAGGATTTATGACTTGTGATTAAAACTCCCATAAATAATTTCCCATGCATAATATGATTATCGTGGCTTCTTATTCCTCCCTTCTCCACCAAAAACATCTTCCATGCAACAATAAACTGATGTTCCTCTATTATCTAGAAAAGGGAGGAAGGCCCTTTATTATTACTACAAATCAGATGTTTTAAAGGTAAGGAGGTTGGAAAGGCTTAATGTGGAGGACTGGGAGAACAATGGCTTCCTTGAACAAATAAGAGAAATGGTGAATAGCAACCTGAAAAAGAAGCATGATTTTAAGACAAAGTTAGAAAAGGGCGTTTGCCTAAGATGTTCTAGGGGATCACATTCTGCTTTTCTGAAATGCAGTTTTGAGCATCTTTGGAGAGAGATTCAGTGAGGAAAGGGGAAAGTACATGACAGCATGGTCAGGGAGAGCTTACTCATTGTAAAGCAGAAGGACAAGCAATAAAGCATGAAGGTGACCGCTAGAGCTGCGCCTTGTCTCCCCAGAGTGAGGTCTACTGAAGCAAGGCAAGACCTCAACCTGGCCTTCAAGGAGCTTCCACTCTGCTTAGGAAGCTGCAGTAAAGAGAAGACAATGAAACAAGGCTGAATACAGTTAGGTACTAAACTTGCTTCTGCTTCTCCCTGTTAGAGGACTTGGGAGCAGGCTGTGAATTCTGGAACAGTCAGAGAAGGCTTTTGGAAGACAAGCAACCTCAGCTGCCTTTGAAGGAGGAAAAGAACACGGACTCCGGATGGCAGATAAAACACATGTGTCCTATTTCCCATCTCCTGGGTCACCCACATTTTGTTTGCTTGTTTTCTGATGTGTTTTTCCCCCAATAAATCTACAAGAGCAAGGAAACAGGAAAGAAGATGATACCAACACAAGTTTGCAAGCTGAAAATCAGAAGGATACACAGGAATTGACTTAGAGAATCTGAGAAAGCTGAATTCTAAGCTGGCAGGGGTTCTTCATCACCAGATTAAAGCAAAAGGAATCTCAGGAACTCTGGGAAATGCAGGATGAGTACTAACTATAATTCGAGGGTTGGTGGAAAGATGTTTGAAGAACACTCAGATTCTCAGACCCTCTTCCTCACTTCACATTGGATCTTTCCATTTTCTGAAGAAGGTACTGGATTGCTCAAAAAGTTTGTTCAGGAATTTCCATCACAACGCACTTTTTGGCCAACCCAATAAGACAGACAGATAGTCTCTGGACTGAGGGGCACCAGACGCTTGAGTCCTTGACTGCAAACAAAGGGATAAAGTGGCCAAAGGCCCGATGATTGCTGAATGTGGATCTCCGGCATCTCCTAGAGTGCTGAAGCCTTGTCTCTCTTTTCCAGACAGAAGAGGGTGGGTGGGAGAAAATGAAAAGATCGGAAAAAAACTGAGACAGGGATTCTCCACCAAATGGCCCACATAGATCATCCTTCAGTAAATCTCAAAATCGTCAAGTGCCATCCATTTGTGAAGCTCCCATTCAGCTGATTACTCCTTCATCCTAAATGAGAAGAGACAGCATGTCCACGTATCCTAGAAAAGCCTCTAACATGAAAGATAGAAACTAAAATAAGCAAACAAATAAAAGCAACCTCGAGGGAAATAGATTACACAGGAAAAACAAACAAAAACCTTAAAGTCTCCCAAAATATCTTCAACTCCCAAATCATTAATTTCCCAGATTACAGAAAGCAATGCATCGATTTAAAAAAAGAATAAGACACTACCACCAAGGAACACATCATTTGGAGAACCAAAAAGAGCTCTAGGAAGATTAAATGCATGAGAGTAGAAATGAAAAAGTCAATAGAAAAGTTTGGAGCTGAAACTGAGAAAGTCTCCCGAAAGCAGAACCAAAAAACAAAGAGAGAAACGTCCCTAGATAAGAAAGTTAGACAACTGGACCAGAACATCCAATATCTGCCTAAAAGGAGTTTGAGAAAGGGAGACAGATAAAACAGAAGGATGCAAAGTATTTCAATACTCTCATAAAATGTTTCAGAATGGAAGGATGAGGTTGCCACATCAAAAGGGCCCACTGAGTTCTCAGCCCAGAGGATAAAACAGACTCTCTCCAAGGCATGTCATCATGAAATCTCAGAACACTGAGACCTTTGGGAAGCAGAACAATTTTACATTCCGCAAGCCAACAGTGGAAGCTAGGAAACAATACAGGAGAAGCCTCAAAACTCTATAAAAAGAGTCCACTAAGAATTCTATGAAGAGCCAAGTTACCAATAGAATGTGAGTACAGTACTAGAACACTTTGAGACATGGAAAATGTTGAAAAATACATCTAGCATGCATCCATTCTTAGCAAGGATGTACACTGATAAAACAAGGAAGCAAGACAGTAAGGAGGAAGACGTGGTGTGGACTCAGGGAAGACAAGAGCCAGCAGAAGGGAGAGGTGAAGGGGATTCTCAGAACGACAGTAAAAGGGAGATCCCAGGAGACAGCTGCGCACCAGGGTTCTGACACAGGTCTGTTCTAGGTCAGAATGACTTGACTCAGAATACGAACATATCCCCTTGCCTTCTGCCACTGTTAACCTCCTCAACCCAAGGAGGGTAGGAATGGAATTAGCACTTTTTACAGTTTTATAATAACAATCCATTTATTCAATGAAATAACTGAGTGATTTTTTTATCTTTGAAATTTACATTGGTTATGTTGGCCAATAGTACAATGTTACTTGTAATGATACCTAGCCTAAATTTCACGTTAGAAATTCAAAGCAAAGCATTCTTTGGGCTCCTCAAATTTTTTTTTACAATCAAGTAACATTACAAGCCAAAACATAAAAATTAAAGTTCTTTCAAATAGGAGATGAAAGAATTATTTTTCAATTTGGGAAAAATGAGGGATCTCTTTAAAAAAAACAATAGGTGAAATTATGGTAAAGAAAGATACATATTCAGATATAATTTTGCAACTTATTTTAAATGGTGAAAGAGAAAAAGAGAGATCTCCTTCTATAAATATTTGGGGTGATTTCTATGGTATGTATTTATGATAGTATGATCACAATTAACACTTTTACTAATTATTGACAGATATAGCCAATGTAAATTCCAAAGATAAAAATATATTTCTTGATTATTTAATTGAACAAATGGTGATTTCTATTTCAGGGGATTTCTTAGGGCCTACCCATACAGCCATTAACAGTCTGCTAAAATTAAACATTTAAAATTAAAACACACATTTTCATAATGATTTAGCTTGTGAAATGGCATATTCTTTGCAGCATCCTTGCCATTTCTTATCTCTTCCCTGTTTTCACTGCCACTATGACAGTTTGAATTCTTATTCCTTCTCCTCAGAGCAGCTATGAGAGGCCTCAGGATGGATACCCTGCTTCCTGACCCTGGAGTTGCCATGCCAACCACCTGGAAGCAGGAGATGACACTGCCACTCATCCTCACCCTATAAGCATCCCAAGTGACTTTCTGCTGCCATTGGTCTCTGAGGTGAGTGTAAGTACTCAGAAATGAATAAGAAGGTCTGTGAGAGAGAAACACTATGTCTTTCATTTATATTCAACCACATGCATTTTAAATGATCATTTGCATGTACACTTTATGACGCAGTACCCACTTATAATTTATAAATAAGTAAATATACATACATTGTGGTATGTGCCTACTGTTTTAACCAATGAAGCATGAAATCAATAAAGCTGACCACTCATTCGTGGAACAAGCCCCAATTCTCTGACATTCATTAGGCTCCACAAATTTGAGGTTGCCTCAAATTTTCTTTTCCCATCCTTACTTCCCCTCAGTCACTTTGGTTCATTGTTAAGTCAGCCAAACAGGATTACTTGCTTTTCTCCCAAAGAGTCCTGAATGATCTAACATTTATGCCTCTGTTCTTCTGCTCTTTGCTAGAATATCTTTCTTCCCAATCTTTGTGTGTTCAGACTTCTAAGTCCAGTTCGAATTTCCCTTGACAAAATTTCTCCCTGATCCTATCTATCTTCTGGAGGTAATCTACCTATCTTCTAAACATCCACAGTGCTTCATCTGTACCTCTACCAGGATGGTTTGACTGCCTGTCAAATGTCATTGAGGTTCATGTCTAATCTCACAAGCCTTCAGGTCAGCATCTGTCACTGACACCTTTTCCTCTCTCACATTTCCTGGTCACACAGAAGTAAGTGGCAGAGTCAGTATCAGTTCAGTTCAGTCACTCAGTCATGTCCGACTCTTTGCAGCCCCATGAATCGCAGCACGCCAGGCCTCCCTGTTCATCTCCATCTCCCGGAGTTCACTCAGACTCGCGTCCGTTGAGTCCATGATGCCATCCAGCCATCTTATCCTCTGTCATCCCCTTTTCCTTCTGCCCCCAATCCCTCCCAGCATCAGAGTCTTTTCCAGTGAGTCAACTCTTCGCATGAGGTGGCCAAAGTACTGGAGTTTCAGCTTTAGCATCATTCCTTCCAAAGAAATCCCAGGGCTGATCTCCTTCGGAAAGGACTGGTTGGATCTCCTTGCAGTCCAAGGGACTCTCAAGAGTCTTCTCCAACACCACAGTTCAAAAGCATCAATTCTTCGGTGCTCAGCCTTATTCACAGTCCAACTCTCACATCCATACATGACCACAGGAATAACCATAGCCTTCACTGGACGGACCTTAGTCGGCAAAGTAATGTCTCTGCTTTTGAATATACTATCTAGGTTGGTCATAACTTTCCTTCCAAGGAGTAAGCATCTTTTAATTTCATGGCTGCAGTCACCATCTGCAGTGATTTTGTTGGAGCCCCAAAAAATAAAGTCTGACACTGTTTCCACTGTTTCCCCGTCTATTTCCCTAATCTGATGTAAACCTGGCACTTAAAAACAACACAGATGACAAACAAACAAGGCTAGAGTTAGTCCTCATATTCCATCGGCTATGTGGAATTTCGTAGTAAACCAGATACACTCATTGTGCTTGTTCTTAAGGGAAAAGCTGCAGCCGTAAATACCTCGATTTGCTCTGCCACAGGTTGTTCCAACATTTTCGCCAGCTTCTGCAGAATGATGTATTTGTGGTCAGCCAGTGATGCGACTAGCACCTTCAGATCATTCTAAGGAGGAAAGCAATAGGAAGACTTAATATGAGTAATGGGAAACTTAAAATGGTTATAAATATAACACACATTCTCAGGAATAATATATAGCTGTAGGAATTGAATTGTATCCAGAAGAAACAATATTATCTTATGGGAAGATAAAAGGAACTGGTAACAATTTATACAAGTGCTAAAATGGACTTTTGAAAAATTTTACAAAGCATTTCCAACTCAACACAGATGAAGGAGACAAAGTTTACAAATAAAAAGCAATACTTGTGAGAGAGAAACACTATGTCTTTCATTTATATTCAACCACATGCATTTTAAATGATCATTTGCATGTACACTTTATGACGCAGTACCCACTTATAATTTATAAATAAGTAAATATACATACATTGTGGTATGTGCCTACTGTTTTAACCAATGAAGCATGAAATCAATAAAGCTGACCACTCATTCGTGGAACAAGCCCCAATTCTCTGACATTCATTAGGCTCCACAAATTTGAGGTTGCCTCAAATTTTCTTTTCCCATCCTTACTTCCCCTCAGTCACTTTGGTTCATTGTTAAGTCAGCCAAACAGGATTACTTGCTTTTCTCCCAAAGAGTCCTGAATGATCTAACATTTATGCCTCTGTTCTTCTGCTCTTTGCTAGAATATCTTTCTTCCCAATCTTTGTGTGTTCAGACTTCTAAGTCCAGTTCGAATTTCCCTTGACAAAATTTCTCCCTGATCCTATCTATCTTCTGGAGGTAATCTACCTATCTTCTAAACATCCACAGTGCTTCATCTGTACCTCTACCAGGATGGTTTGACTGCCTGTCAAATGTCATTGAGGTTCATGTCTAATCTCACAAGCCTTCAGGTCAGCATCTGTCACTGACACCTTTTCCTCTCTCACATTTCCTGGTCACACAGAAGTAAGTGGCAGAGTCAGTATCAGTTCAGTTCAGTCACTCAGTCATGTCCGACTCTTTGCAGCCCCATGAATCGCAGCACGCCAGGCCTCCCTGTTCATCTCCATCTCCCGGAGTTCACTCAGACTCGCGTCCGTTGAGTCCATGATGCCATCCAGCCATCTTATCCTCTGTCATCCCCTTTTCCTTCTGCCCCCAATCCCTCCCAGCATCAGAGTCTTTTCCAGTGAGTCAACTCTTCGCATGAGGTGGCCAAAGTACTGGAGTTTCAGCTTTAGCATCATTCCTTCCAAAGAAATCCCAGGGCTGATCTCCTTCGGAAAGGACTGGTTGGATCTCCTTGCAGTCCAAGGGACTCTCAAGAGTCTTCTCCAACACCACAGTTCAAAAGCATCAATTCTTCGGTGCTCAGCCTTATTCACAGTCCAACTCTCACATCCATACATGACCACAGGAATAACCATAGCCTTCACTGGACGGACCTTAGTCGGCAAAGTAATGTCTCTGCTTTTGAATATACTATCTAGGTTGGTCATAACTTTCCTTCCAAGGAGTAAGCATCTTTTAATTTCATGGCTGCAGTCACCATCTGCAGTGATTTTGTTGGAGCCCCAAAAAATAAAGTCTGACACTGTTTCCACTGTTTCCCCGTCTATTTCCCTAATCTGATGTAAACCTGGCACTTAAAAACAACACAGATGACAAACAAACAAGGCTAGAGTTAGTCCTCATATTCCATCGGCTATGTGGAATTTCGTAGTAAACCAGATACACTCATTGTGCTTGTTCTTAAGGGAAAAGCTGCAGCCGTAAATACCTCGATTTGCTCTGCCACAGGTTGTTCCAACATTTTCGCCAGCTTCTGCAGAATGATGTATTTGTGGTCAGCCAGTGATGCGACTAGCACCTTCAGATCATTCTAAGGAGGAAAGCAATAGGAAGACTTAATATGAGTAATGGGAAACTTAAAATGGTTATAAATATAACACACATTCTCAGGAATAATATATAGCTGTAGGAATTGAATTGTATCCAGAAGAAACAATATTATCTTATGGGAAGATAAAAGGAACTGGTAACAATTTATACAAGTGCTAAAATGGACTTTTGAAAAATTTTACAAAGCATTTCCAACTCAACACAGATGAAGGAGACAAAGTTTACAAATAAAAAGCAATACTGGTCACTTTAATCTTGTTATTTCTGTAATAAATGAGCACATTTAAACAGAAATATGGCAGCAGAAGCGTTGCACTAAAGACTTCTACATGTAGATGTTTCCTTGTTTTGGGGAAAAATATTATTCTTAAGAATAATTGTGATCCCTTTTTTCCTTTTTCCTCTCCTTCCCTCTCTGCCCTCAATTCCTTCTTCCTCCTATTTTCAAAGAATTTGCAAAGCCTATTAAAAGCCATTCGAAAGTTTAGAAAATATGCATTATTTACAGTGGCCAAGACATATGAAAAGACAACACAAAAAGCTCTTAGCTAAGCCTATTCATAAACACTACTCATTTAAATGTCCAAATATGTGTATCTTGAGTTAACTTTGTACAGAAAGGAGATAACTATCAGAATTTTGACCCTCAGTTCTAGAAGGAATAATAAAATGGAACAAAATATGAATTATACATTTTACATTTTTCTCCTGAAATATCAACAAATATGCTCTATTTTTTATTAGTTAAAAATGTCTCTGATGGTCTGGTTGCTCATCATTGTGTGAAGTCCAGCTCATCACATTTTCTTCACTGGGAACTGATCACATGTACATATATGTCACCAAGATGCAAAAATTCTGTCTCAGGAGAATGATAATCACACCAAGGAAGAAAGTCTTTAAGGATACATGGAAGCATTATAATACAAAATGCAAGGCTAAAGCAAATTAGTAGATTAATTACACAGTTAAAAAAAAAAAAGTAAAGAAACAGCACTGAGCATGAGATTTAGAGAATAGCTATCCTAAGAGGCAATAATTGTCCCAAAGTGAAAGTTGCTCAGTGTCCGACTCTTCACGACCCCATGGACTATAAAGTCCATGGAATTCTCCAGGCCAGAATACTGGAGTGGGTAGCCCTTCCCTTCTTCAGGGGATATTCCCAGCCCAGGAATTGAACCCAGGTTTCCCGCATTGCAGGCAGATTCTTTACCAGCTGAGTCACAAGGGAAGCCCAAGAATACTGAAGTGGGTAGCCTATCCCTTCTCCAACAGATCTTCCTGACCCAGGAATCGAATCACTCAAACCTATCTGCAAGCCCAGCTTCAGGGGATATTCCCAGCCCAGGAATTGAACCCAGGTTTCCCGCATTGCAGGCAGATTCTTTACCAGCTGAGTCACAAGGGAAGCCCAAGAATACTGAAGTGGGTAGCCTATCCCTTCTCCAACAGATCTTCCTGACCCAGGAATCGAATCACTCAAACCTATCTGCAAGCCCAGCTGCAAACTAAATGAGAAACCGTAGCAACGGCACTGAAGAAATGTTGCCAGAAACAAGGGTTCTACTTATGAGTTATGCTAATGCTTGTGTCATTCAGCTGTGTCGAGGGCCAGGTCACGTGGGCCATTAGAACCAAGACACAGTTATCTGTTTACATGCCCAAGAAGAGATGTTCTCATGCACTTGAACAGATTCAAAGAAATCAAGTTCCTGTTATCTACATGCCTTTAGAAAAACATTAGTTCAGTTACTCTAAATGAGAAGATGAGTACAAATAACATGAGTTAAGAAATGAAGAGGGTGTGTGTATTATCTGTACATCAATTTCACATTTTTAAGAGCATATATTCTGTCTTTCTCACATATCCTCCTCTAGGTAATAGAGAAGAAATTTCACATTTCCGGAAGCTGCAGTAATTACGAGAAGAGAGTAGCCAAGGAGACAGTAAAGCAGAGAACAGGACTGATTTAAAAGTTACTAACAAAAGACTTTATTTTATCTTATTTATTTACTTTCTGGCCATGCTATATGGTATGTGGGATGTTAGTTCTCTGAACCCATGCCTGCTACATTGGGAGTCTGGAGTCTTGTTCACTGGACCACCCAGGAAGTCTCTAAATAAAAGACTTTAAGAGAAGGAAACGGCAACCCACTCCAGTATTCTTGCCTGGGGAATGCTAGAGACAAAGGAGCCTGGAGGGCTACGGTTGATGGTTTCGCAAAGAGTCAGACATGAATTAGTGACTAATCAACAACAAATTGTCCGGATAGAATAGTTTGATCATAAGCATATTCTATTTAAGATCTGAAAAATAATTTGTGTTATAATACAAAATATTTACAAAAATAAAAGACTTTAAGAGGTGCTTACAGCCACATGGATGTCCATATTTTATTAAAAATAAAAATCTAAAGGCTTTAACCACTTCTTAATACTACACTTGTGATGTGTGTTCAGTTGCTCAGTCACGTTTGACTCTTTGTGGCCAGGTGTTAGAGCCTGCAAGTCTCCTCTTTTCATGGAATTTTCCAGACAAGAATACTGGAATGGGTTGCCATTTCCTACGCCAAGAGATCCTCCCGACCCAAGGATCAAACCAGGTTTCCTGCCTCTCCTGCATTGGTAGCGGGATTCTTTACCACTGAGCCACCTGGGAAGCCCTACAATTGTGATATAGCAGGTAATTAAGGTATCTATACATTACACATATAATAGACATCACAATTGTTTTCCTACAGTTACTGGAATTACTTGGAAAGCATGAAAAGGCAGGCTTCTAGCTGTTTAAGAAACAGGTCCAAAGAAAGTCTCAAATTTTAAAATCATTTCTGCTGCCCTGATCATTTAATAAGAAATTCTTTCATTTTTTTCCTTTTTAAATAACTTGAAATATTCAATTATAAAAGTGTTCAGAAAATGTTTTTTGGCTTAAGTCTATGAAAAAGCTTTTAAAATATAGAAGAGGTAATAAATAACTTGTGATTACTTGTAGATAACATATATCCACATAACACCTACCCATTCATCCAAATTGTCTGTTGGGTATAAGGTAATATTAGCAGTCTTGCAAAAGCTAATGCTCAAAAGTTAACTGGAAAAATCAAGGCTACAGCTCCAATAAGCACTGAACAGTGATAGTGCATCAGGAGCTCAGTGCAAAGTAAAAGAAAATGACTTGTGACTGGTCTTTGGCTTCCCATGTGGCTCAATGGTAAAGAATCTGCTTGCCAATTAAGGGGACGTGGGCTCGATCCTCAAATTGGGAAGATCCTCTGGAGAAGGAAAGAGCAACCCACTCCATTATTCTTGCCTGGAAAATTCCATGGACTGAGGAGCTATAGTCCATGGGGTCTCAGAGTTAGACATGACTTAGCAGATAAGCATGCACGTACAACTGGACTTTTAATTATCTTAACTTTGGAAGTCTTTCTCCCAATTAAATTGGAGCTCAAACATTTTGAAATGCCAGTGTTTGTTTGTGAGCAGGCCACCAAGTAGAAACTTGTTGGCAGAAGAAAAATGGAGAACGTGATTGAAACAGAATTTCAAGATGACTTGTTCCCCTCTTGGTCCTCTACCCAAAATAAGTTCCACAGTATTCACACTTAGTTCATCTTTTACTCTGTCTGTGATTACCAAAGACACAGTGAATGCAATTTGAAAAAGGGAAACATGGGCCCTAGGGATATACCCATTTGCACTTTTAACCCACCTCAGTCATGGCCAATAGACTAGAAAACTGTTAAAACTCAGTGCGTTCTTCTATGCAAGAGGAAATTTAGAGTAATGAAACAAGTTTCTATAAGTTGCAAACCAGTTTCGCTGATTTTAGACATACACTGTGTACATGTACATGCAATCAGATCTTGCATTCAAGACAGAGTACTCAAATAATCAATGCCAGGTTTTCGGATTCCAAGGGAAATGGTCTTTCCTCTCTGTGGACTATTCAACACAAGGGATATAGATGCAATGGTCCAATGTAGGTCATTTTTCTAAGCCACAGATTTGAGACTATTCACCTGAGTATCTTCATTCTCCCTGACAGGGTTGCCCCAGCAGTGGTCTTGCCAGCAACCCAGTCCTGCCCAATGGTCAAGAGCATTGCTCCCACATGTCCTCACTGTTGGCCAGTGCCCCGCCCCCCAGCCCCTGCAGATGCTCATATCAGAGTCCCTGGAGTTCCTCAGTTGTCCCCCTTTCCCATGTTCCTCAGATCCAAACCATCACCAAGTGCTCCCCTACTGATCCTGCCTTCCAAATATACCTTGACTAGGTTTTCTTTTCTCCATCTCCCTTGCCATCACCCTAACAATATAAAATACTCAAATAATCTCTGAGTCAAATCCTGGCTTTAGTTCTCAATGGTTAGATAAACTTGCAGAAATATTTAACTTTTTCATTGGTTTCAGATTCTGTATCTAGTATCATAAGTACTACTATTAACAGCAACATAGTAGTAAAACATGCTGAGTGTTTACTATGTTTCAGATACTTCATAAAGTATTTGACACATTTTAACTCATTTTATCCACACAAAAGCCCTAAAAGGCAGTTAATATGGGCCTGATTTAATAGTTGAGGACACTTAAGTCAGAGAAGGAGCTAAGGTTATACTGCAGCAGGTGATAAAACTATCATACTATTATTATGTCAGTAATACTCATGAAAATTTTTTTGTGAATAGAAAAATGATATATAAATGCCTACAAATGTTTACAGATTTAACAAGGCAAACTGCAGGAAGGCAGGGATAATTTGTCCTTCTAGATGGATATCCAGAAAATTCCAGTTCCTGGCTAATGGTACATTTACTTGACATTTTGTAGTACTTTTTTCCTGAAAATCAAAATTTAACATCAATTGCTTGGCTCTAATTACATGTATTACATAAATCTATTTTATAAATCTTCTATGTTTGCTAAAAATAAAGTTCAATGAAGCCTTGAGTATTCCTCAAAGATGCTTTTTATTAGAAATGAAAACCAACCCTAAAGTTTATCAGTGGCTTTTGCATTTGTTGAAGTTAGTAGTCCTAAGAAAAGTCACTTAAGCACACAATTACTCGGTTGGTAGTGAAACTCCAGTCTGGGGCTAAAAGACAGTAAGTCTCTGGAGTGGAGACTGGGAAGTAACCAAATGTATTTGTAACACAGATAGAAGCAATCAGGGCACGGTCACTTTCAGTGGCCCCCACCGGTATTACATGTGTAGGGCTGATTCTGTGTTACAGCACTTCCTGTATGCTTCTTTGGTCTTACGAGATGGTTGGATGGCATCACCGACTCTACAGACATGAGTCTGAATAAGTTCTGGGAGTTGGTGATGGACAGGCAAGCCTGGCATGCTGCAGTGCATGGGGTCGCCAAGAGTCAGACACGACTGAGCGACTGAACTGAAAAGAACTGAACATCAACTGGAAATTAGCATTAGAATGTGCCAGGAATATGGCTTGTGCTGGTTGAATTTAAAGTTCTATTCAGTCCTCAGTCTGATTGGCTAGTTTCCTCAGTGAAAAGCATAAAGCATTTTGTTTTCTATTCCTCGAATTCAATCTCTTTGTTTTTCTGTAATGGTCATGCATTTTCTACCTTTGAAAAAAAGCAGGTCTAGATCATACCTCAGTAAGAACCTGTAGCTGGAAGAGGGTGCAATACCTCTTGATAATGCCCTACCTGGAAGTTTAGTATCTGCTGAAGTCTTTCCTTCATCTGATGACATCGCTGATTTACTACTGAGTCTAGCAAAGATAACCTGCCCAAGAGACAACCCATAGTGTCTTCAATAACATCTCGGTTATCACCATTCTCCGGAAAGGCTTGGGAAAACAAGTTCTTGTTCTTATCCATTTCTTCAGACATTTCCTTAATATCTTTGGCAAGAGTCTGGGATTGATAAGAAAGTGCATGTCAATGTTTAGATCTATGAATTTATATGTGAGTCATTTCTTCGAAGAAAGCCCATTAAATTTCTCTTACTATTCAGTGATAATTATATGCAAAGCAAGCTGGACCACTTTTATACAATTCTATAAACATTAGGCAAGTTACTGCTGGAGAGGTTTTTCTCAGAAACTTTATATCATTCACTAATAATTAAATATAATATTAATATTTGGTGAAAACATGAGTTTTCTAAAGTGGTATTTAGAAATTCATAACTACTTTTAGTGTGTTTTTCAAATGTATTTATGTATATAATTCATAATTTCTATATCATAGAAGATCTGCAATATAGAACAAGGCTTCTACAGACTCTTCAGTGTTTTCTGCCTCCTACATACACACACAAAAAAGCATAAAAATTTAAAGCCTATGAGGGAGGGGATGTATGTATAATTATGACTGATTTGTATTGTTGTAGGGCGAAAACCAATACAACACTCTAAAAAATTTAATTGTAAATCTAAAAACAAAAATACAAAAACTAAATATCTTTCAGAGCTTGTTCTACTTAGGCAATTCTTTTCTGCTCTACGCTGCTTGGAAATGCACATTTGTACCTTAGTAGAACTGTTTTCTGCTTCACCTTCTTTATACAGGACAGTAATTACCCAACGTCAGCATTCCGAGTGTTCTGGTGCATGCCCTCACAGACACAAGCTGCCAAGCTCACCTCTTGGTTGAAGATGCAGGTTTCCGGCTCTTCTGCCAGAAGGGCTGTGGCAACAAAGAGCCGTTCCTCTACATCATCCAGCCAGGTAGAGGCGGCCGAGACCCCGTCATACAGCTTCCGTTCCAAGTCACCGCTCTGCCTCTCTGTCCCTCCACCCTGAGAAACAAAGGGAAGGACAAGGAAGTCATCACAGCATGATGAGGAGTCAAAGAAAGACGCACGGATGGGGTGTGGGGGTCCAGGGCCTCTGACTGTCCCGTCTCAACAGCTCAGCTCAGGGCATGGGGAACCTCACGGGGTCCCAGACCCACAGACCAAGCGCACAGCCCCACCTGGGATGAAACTTCCTCCAAGTCCTGGTTCAATCCATCCAGCAAAGACGTCACCGCAGATTTACCCTGGGCCTGCCCGTCCCCTTTGTACAGCGGCACGCCAGACAGGAGCCGATTGGGTCTGCTGTAGAGCTGGAGGCAGACGGGAGAGCTTCTTTAGGACCAGACATACTCCGTCCAGGGGTTCTCATTTAGACGTGCACACTGAAACAGATGCTGGAACAACTGTGCTGATGGAAACCTCTGCCAGAGAAAGATGGCCTCGACAGCTCACCATGCCCGCTAAACAGGGTGACCGCGTTCAGCAGTGGCAATGTTTCCCGTGATGGACCAAAAAAGTAAACAGTGGGGAAGCTGCCTGAATTCTCATATAGCCTTCCTCTCCACTTATCTTGGTTTTAACACTTATTGTTTTAGCCAATCAGTTGTGTCCGACTCTTCTGCAACCTCATGGACTGGAGCCTGCCAGACTCCTCTGTCTGTCGGATTCTCCGGGCATGAATACTGGAGTGGGTTGCCATTCTCTTCTCCAGGGGATCTCTTCGACCCAGGGATTGAACCTGGGTCTCTTGCATTGGCAGGTGGGTTCTTTAGTGCTGAGCCACCTGGGAAGCCCTGGTTTTAACACTACTCGTGATAACTAGGGGCTTTCCAGGTGGCACTAGTGGTTTAAAAAAACCCCATCTGCCAGTTTAGGTAGACAGAAGAGACTGTGGTCAATCCCTGTGTCAGGAAGATCCCCTGGAGAGGGGCAGGGCAACCCACTCCAGTATTCTTGCCTGGAGAATTCCTCGGACAGAGAGGCCTGGTGTGCTATAGTCCATAGGGTCACAAACAGTCACAACTGAAGAGACTCGGCAGGCACGCACGCATGACAAAAGAATCTACCTCAAATCTTGTAACCAGATTGATCCCTTGGCTCTCATGATCCCTTTACTCCCTCCCTAAACTCTAGGTGGCTTCCCCGGTGGCTCAGACGATCCCTGGGTTGGGAAGATCCCCTGGAGAAGGGAACGACTACCCATTCCGGTATTTTTGTCAGGATAATCCTATGGACAGGGGAGTGTGGTGGGCAACAGTTCATGGGGTCACAAAGAGTTGGACATAACTGAAGCGAAAGAGCATAATGTCTCCCCAGTAAGGCCCGTGCTATGACCTAGCACTCAAACTCTTAAATGATGTTTCCAATCAAACTCAGTGCCTTATAGTTTTTTTAGATAATCTCATCCTCATCTTACTTTTCAGTTTGATTACTCATTATCCTCTAAACACACCAGCTCCATTCCCCACTGTGGCTGGAATGCCCACCACCCAACATCTCTATGTAATCCTCTGTCTTAAATTCCACACCAACCCTACCTAGCTGCTTTCCACTTTTTAATAAATTGTGTTTCCTTTTTAATTCCTGCTTATGGAGCCTCCCTGGCTGCTTAGTTTTTCAGAAATGTAGAACACATTTTCTTAGTTGTGTTACGGGTACCTAGGAGCAGGAAGTCGTATCTCATCCTGAGGCCAGGTGGGGTGTTCTGTACAGAGATGCTAAATGCAGTGAAGATGAGCAAAGAAACACTGCTTGGAGAGAGAGATGCCTTTCAACCTAATCTACATGAGGCCAAAAAAAGTAAATAAATAAAAGTGCCTACTTTTACAATTGAGAATAGAAACATACCATCCAGTGTACAAACTGTCAGTAAGGTAATGTGAAAAAGGAGGAAGTTTGGAAACACACCTATGTCCCCATCCCAGATCTGCCTCTTCTTAGTCATGAGACCCTGAGGAATCTTCAATCTTCCCAAGCCTTGGGTGCATAGGTGGTTCAGTGGTAGAATTCTTGCCTGCCACATGGGAGGCCCAGTCTCATTTTCTAGCCCATGCAGCCACAGGATCCCGTTTTTATTCTGGGCTTCCCAGTTGGTGCTAGTGGTAAAAAACCTGTCTGCCAATGCAGAAGACATGGGTTCAATTCCCAGATCCATAAGACCCCTCGAGGAGGGCATGGCAGCCTACTTCACTGTTCCTGCCTGGAGAATCCCATGTACAGAGGAGCCTGGTGGGCTGCAGTCCATGGGGTCACAAAGAGTTGGACATGACTGAGTGACTAACGCTTTCACTTAGAAAAATCAGAAAAGGCTGCAGTCTCCGATGCAGGACTGTAGATGTTCCTCATAAACAAAGGAAAGGGGAAATCCTACAACATGCATAGTGCTGTAAAGCCCAGGAGAACTGTATCAGAATCCAGGAACTCAAGCCATGAGTCTGAGCAATGTTTGATCAGGGGTGTGGAGAAGCGTTCTTTCAAAGAGAGGTAGGAAGTCCAGGCAAAAGGTACAGGGTCCCGTGTGCCAGGTGGAGTCTGCCTCTAGGACAGTGGCCTCTGGGAAGGGAGGGCTTCCTACTCCCCAGGACCAGAGCTGGTGACATTCCTGTGAAGGTGTTGGTCGCTCAGTCATGTCTGACTCTTTGTGACCGCACGGACTGTAGCCCATCGGGTTCCTCTGTACATGGAATTCTCCAGGCAAGACATTCTTGTGGATGGTAGCAAAGAAGACTCTTGGACAGGGAGTGAGAAGGTATGAAAGGCCCAAAATTTTGTAAAAGGAAACAGAAATGAATGGCTCTGTAGGATTTACACAGGGTTCCCAGGAGATGGGGGGGGACACGTTCTGACCTTTAGGCTGGCCCCCTGCAGGTAACTGGGACAAGGTGCACCTGTGCTAGTTCCTGCTCCATCACCTCCTGCCTTCCCCTCCTCTGGCACTCTGTAGCTGCTGATACCCTTTCTCTCCCAGCTCAGCCTCTCCCAGCTCCTAAGCTCATACTGGCCAGATCAGTGACAACAGCAGCTCCCCACATTGTACTGATGATGCTACCACTGGGGAGTGGGCAGTGCAGAGCTGACCCGGGATCGGGGACAGGCTTCTGTCTTCACCACTCTGCTGTACCACAGCTGTGGTGAGCATCATAGCCTTCCCCTATTAGATTTTAAGGGGTGGATTCCTCTGACTCTCTGCTGTTCTCTGGCTTTCTGCTTAGGGTGAACTAATAGCTGTTATCTATCTGGAACCTTCTGTTGCTATACTTAATTCCACTGGATTTGGCTGGCTTGGTGCAGTCAAGTCCAGCATCACACAAGGACCCGCCCATCTTGGGAACCGGCCTATAGAGGGGTCGGTGACCACTGTAACTGACTCTGTATTTCCTTTCCTTTAGCTCCACTGAGGTCCCAGTATGTTTCCCATTAATATCTTCTGAAATGATTAAATACTAGAAGTAGCAATGGAAAATAAGATAACATGATAATTTACTGACAGATTCGTAGCATTTCTTTTGGCCTGGATGTGTATATCCTTAATTTTCAAAGCTATGGGGAACAAAAACAGGGGCGGGGCATTTATATTTAATGGTTTTTGCTAATGAGTCATCAGATATTAATCTTCTCTGAAAACAGCATCTAGCAGTCACATAAATTTCTACATATAAATATATAATTATAAAGGGATATGTGAAACAGGCTTGTTAAGAGTGTAGGATGAGTCATTTGTTTCCTGTCTTATTTTGGAATTGATAATGAAATATGGATTGCTGCAGTTATATTCATTCCCATAGCATAAGCTGCAAATCTTCTCTGTTAATTATTATGGAAAAGGAAAATGTTCAGTACCACTTGCTCTTGTTCCTGCTCCAGAACATTCTGAAGTAGTTTCTGCTTGGTGCTAAATTCTTGATGTAGGCTTTCCCATTTCATTCTCATCTGGTCTTCAGCAGGTGATTTCTCCCCTTCCATCCCCAACTCCTGGGATAACACATCAGGTTTTTCGCTATTAGAAGAATAAATAATCTAAGTTTACAATGTGCATAAAAAGGCAATAAGTTCTAGGTAATTTATTACGTGCACTAGATCTGGCCTCTACAATTGGAACCAGATTATCTCAGACATTGGCTTACACTTTAAAAATATAAATTAAAATAGAAAACTTGAGACTAATAGTAAAACAAGTATATTCTTACTGATCTTAAAATTGAACTTTGAGGACAATAAATTAAAAAAAAAAAGAACCCTGAAAATAGCTCAGCATTAAAGATAAAAGTAATTGTAACTTTTAGAATCAGAAAGCATATGATCAGAGTAGCAGCCTTTGACAAAGAGCCCACAGATTAAAAAACCCTAACCATATTGCCTAGTCTATTGACAGTTTTTATCCTGAGTCAAAAGAAAATACTATAGACCAGGTCTCAGGACATGGAACAGGAGTACAGAAGGTGGAAGGCAGGCACAGCAGCATCATCCTTAAAGAGGCAGCAGTGTGACCTCTGAGATGACTGTGGCTTTGGAGGTGAGACAGATCAGGGTTACAGAACGTTAGATCTGTGACTTTGAGCAATTTGCTTCATTTCTCAGAGCCCCAGCTGTCTCATCTTTATAATGAAGGTCATACTTACCATGCAGAAGTATGAGAATTAAATTTAGAGAAGAGAGGAATAATGCCTCTGACCCTATCTGATAAAAAACAGCCACTAAATCAGTGGGGCCTAATGCTGATGGTCGAAGAAGGCAATGGCAGCCCACTCCAGTACTATTGCCTGGAAAATCCCATGGACGGAGGAGCCTGATAGGCTGCAGTCCATGAGGTCACAAAGAGTCGGACACGACTGAGTGACTTCACTTTCACTTTTCACTTTCATGCATTGGAGAAGGAAATGACAACCCACTCCAGTGTTCTTGCCTGGAGAATCCCAGGGACGGGGCAGCCTGGTGGGCTGCCGTCTATGGGGTCGCACAGAGTCGGACACGGCTGAAGCGACTTGGCAGCAAGCAGCAGCAACGCTGATGGTAACGGCAATGATAAGAACCTGGGAGACTCTAGTTTCAGTAGGTCCTAGTTTGTATTCAGAGGTTTTGAAGTCCTAACTAGAATCATGCCATCCAAAAGTCATATTATGCTAGAGAGTAATTGTTATTTTGATGGAAATTTTTGATCAAGTGAAGGAAAAAAAATAAAAACTTTATTGGCAGAATATTACACACTATACCAGATCCAGCTCATTTCAGATTAAGTATTGAATACAATGGTTTCTTCAAGTAAGTTTGTTGAAGAAAGCCTTAAAAAATGATCTGTAAGGCTATGAGGCAAGAGTTCTCCTTCTAGGATATATCTTAGAGAATCTTTCTCACCTACACACTTACAGGCATGTGAGAAAGGTAAGTTCAGCAGTACTAGTAAGGACTTTCCTGGCAGTCCAGTGGTTAAGGCTCTGTGCTCCCACTACAGGGGATGCAGGCTTCACCCCTGGGGGGAACTAAGGTCCAACATGTCACAGGAAATGACCAAAGATTAAAATAAAAAATTCTAGGAAAAGCAAAAAAAAAAAAAAAAAAAAGCCAATAGTGTAAAAGCCCATCAAGAAGAAAACAGGTGAGTTGTTACTATCACAAGATAAAATACTCTTAAGCAGTTAAAATGAAAAAAACTAGATCTATAGGGTATCAACACGTATTGATCTAAAAAAGTAATACTAAGTGAAAAAATAAAACGGCTACTTCTAATTTTGTTGGTTATATTAGTCTCTGGATTTCCTGCTTTTTAAAAATCTTTAAAAATAAAAAAGTTTAAAATTCTTCTGAAATTAGGGCTTCCCTGGTGGCTCAGTGGTAAAGAATCCGCCTGCCAATGCAGGAGATGCGGGTTCAGTCCCTGGTCTGGGGAGATCCCCCATCCCATGCACTAACTAAGCCCATGGGCCAACTAAGCCCCTGAACTAACTAAGCCCATGGGCCAGCTAAGCCCCTGAACTAACTATAGCCCATGGGCAACTAAGCCCTTGAGCCACAACTATAGAAACTAGAGAGCAGCCCCTGCTCGCTGCAACTAGAGGAAAGCCCGACCAGCAACAGAGACCCATCACAGCCAGAAATAAATAATTAAATAAAAACCGCTTTCAAAAATTCTCCTGAAATTACATTTCTTTACTGTGTTCTTTTGAGATGGTGGACTATCGTAACACTTTTAATTCATTCACGTTTATATAACAATTTACTATATGAAACCAGAGGATATTTAATATCTATATAGTCTTGTATTTAATCATTGACACATAAAATGCCTCCAGCAGATCAGTTTTAAATAAGAATACAGCTTTTATTTTCCCACAGAAAATATTCTTCCTTCCCTTTGATATTTATATTGATTAATTTCCAGTTGAATTCCCTTAGTAATCTTGGAAGGACCCCTTCAATTCTCCAGTACATCACGAAGTATTTCTTCTTGATTCAATGAATCTGTAACCATGAAGCAAGTCATGCTGCTCCCAAAGGGATTTTTACATAAACCAATTCAAAGTTGATAGTATTAGAAAAGCAGCTAATATGTTGAAGTCTGAATATATACTTTTTTTCCCACAAACATTATTCTGTTTTTTTTTTTTAATATATACATGTTTTTCTTTTAGCTTCTGGATATTATTCAATTTATGTTTGTTTGTTTTCTTGGTATATTTACCCAAGGCTTGAAAGGCATGACTGAACTGTAGTCAACTAGATTTAAAGATTTTTCTAAAGAATTTGCATAAAAATTAAAGAAGTTATAAGCACTCTTTAGACTAAATCTTACACAGAAAGCCAGTACTGAACCGCCAATTTCTCTTTAAAATAGTCTTAGATTTGAAAGAGCAATTTATAGTTGTTTGTCTTTCATCTGGGCCCTTTCCAAAGCTAAAGGCCAAGGAAAGAAAAAAAAATATGGCAAGAAAGCTGCAGAAGGTTCTTACAGCTGCTTTTCATGATTCTACGTATGATTAGGAAGCAATGTGTGGACTGCTTCTTTGTAAATATAGAGTTTGGCAAAAATATTCAGAAAACCATGAGGGGTGAGTAAACATCTTAGAAGAACCAGAAACAGAAAATGCAAAGTGGCAGCAAGTCTCGACTTAGTCACCATGGAAGAAACAGAGTTCCTCATTTTAGATTTATACAGATACATGTTATGGTCTTGTCAGCATTTCTAAGCATGACCATAACAGAAGAATTTTAAAATTCCATTATATTTTAACAATTTTTACAGTTTGGGAGAAGGCATTGGCACCCCACTCCAGTACTCTTGCCTGGAAAATCCCATAGACGGAGGAGCCTGGTAGGCTGCAGTCCATGGGGTCGCTGAGAGTTGGACACGACTCAGTGACTTCACTTTCACTTTTCACTTTCATGCATTGGAGAAGGAAATGGCAACCTACTCCAGTGTTCTTGCCTGGAGAACCCCAGGGACGAGGAGCCTGGTGGGCTGCCGTCTATGGGGTCGCACAGAGTCGGACACGACTGAAGCGACTTAGCAACAGCAGCAGGGTTATTTTTATGGAGTTCCTGGTAATAGATGTTATAATCTTATTCATCTCTATTCCTTTAAATTGATTATCTATTAGCTGTTATCAATATTTTTTATTCCTTTTTCCCCCCTTGAATATCTTCCTATTTCCTAGATGTATAGACACATAGAGTCAACACTTCTGTCATATGTCAGCAACATCATGTCATTAATTAAATTTTTTTTAAAAAAAAGGAAAGAAAACTCTCCAAAGCTGACCTTACTAAAGTTACTTTTGATCATCTACATTCAGTCTGGGTCTTACCCATACATATACTATATACTCAATTTTATGTCACATTTTTTACTTGATATCACAAACTGTTATTGATATTGTTACATAATTTTTGTTAAGATTATATAGGCAAAAATATTTTCTTAGGCTTTTTTTTTTTTTACTAATAGGAATTTCTGTCTTTTTATATGGTATTATAAATAGTATTTCCAAAATCATCTTTATAATATGCATCTCCTCCAAACAAATGCTCAGAACTGAGAACACTGGAGTCCACGGGATTAGAGCTATTTGAGACATAATGGTTGTTAAAGGATGCTACTACTGAATTTCAACCTTTAATATTGCATGAACACAGAGGTTTTGTTGAAACTTTATTTTAAGGTTTTAGATTTTAAAGATAGTTCTCTTATGTATCTTTTCAACTGACATTCACAAATGTTCACAACCTTTCTGTGATGATGGCAGTCAATTATTAGTCTCATTCTACTGGTGAGCAAACGAAGTCTCAGGGTTAAGTTTCTTTTCCAGGCTGACACGTGCAGGACCAGAATAAAACCCAGACCTGCCTCACAACACAGGGACCCTTGCACTCCGCTTCAGCTTCTTTTCCTTCCTACCTTTTAAACCAGACTCTTCTCCCTTTTCTTTAAATTTTCTTTCAACACTTTACTTCCCTGCATGTAAGACTTTCAGTCTCACTCAAACCAGGACTCAAAGCTCAATGACTTTATATATAGAAATTGTAGAAACAGATCATCAAGAAAAGTTCCCTGGTGGACCAGTGAAAAGGACTCCAGGCTTTCACTGAAGTAGTCCCAGGTCCAGTCCCTGGTTGGGAAACTAAGATCCCACAAGCCTCATGGTGCCATCAAATTAAAAAAAAAAAAAAAAGTCAAGATATTTATAAGACACATACATTTATTTTTCAGAATGATATTAGAGGAAGATAGATAAGCTCTTGTAAGGGAAATGTTTTGCAGTTAGGTAAAATCATTCAGTCATAAACATCATGAATCTAATTTTATAATGCATTTATTATTTGACTTTCAAAAATGTAGTGTTAAATAAGCATCATCCCTGGTCAGATATGCTAAGCATACTGGAGAGAGGAAAAGGAAGTCAGCCATTGTAAGTTATGCTGCTCAACTAAACATTCAAAATACAAGATTTACAAGTAAAAATGAAATGATCCAATTTTTGCAAAAGATGTTCAAAATAAAATTTTAAGGAAGATGTTTACTTTTACTATTATTTTGTCCACAAAGCATGTGAGATCTTAGTTCCCTGACCAGGGATTGAACCCAGGCCCTTGGAAGTGAGAGCTGGAGTCCTAGCCACTGGACCATTTTTCAACGTCAGGACGACAGCAATAACAAGAGAACAGCAGACTGTCATCCAAGAAATGTAAAGTGAAACCACGGAAGAGCTGTCATCAAAAACACCACACGTAGCAAATGCTGGTGCGGATGTGGAGAAGAGAGACTCATGGACACTGTTGGTGGGAATATAAGTCAGTGTAGCCACTATGGTCTGACCAGGGATTGAACCCAGGCCCTTGGAAGTGAGAGCTGGAGTCCTAGCCACTGGACCATTTTTCAAACGTCAGGACGACAGCAATAACAAGAGAACAGCAGACTGTCATCCAAGAAATGTAAAGTGAAACCACGGAAGAGCTGTCATCAAAAACACCACACGTAGCAAATGTTGGTGCGGATGTGGAGAAGAGAGACTCATGGACACTGTTGGTGGGAATATAAGTCAGTGTAGCCACTATGGGAAACAATACGGAGGCTTCTCAAAAAGCTAAAAACAGAACGGCAATAGATTCAGCAATTCCACTCCTGGGTATATATTTGGTGAAAATAAATTCTAATTTTAAAATAGACATGTACCCTAATGTTCAGATAAAGCAACCTAAGTGTCCATCAACCGATGAATCGTTAAAGAAGATGTGATATGTGTAATACACACACATGGAAAACTACTCAGCCATAAAAAAGAATGAAAAATGCTTCTATTTGCAGCAATACAGACAGACTTGGAGAGTACTGTGATGCTTAGTGAAATAAGTCAGACAGAGAAAGACAGATACTGTATGATATCACTTAAATGTGGAATCTAAAAAATAAAAGAAACTGGTGAATTAAAAACCAAAAAACCCCAAAGAATGAAAGAAACATACCCAATACCACCAGAGGTCTCTGCAGCTGAGTGTTGCGTTAGGATTTCCTCTCCAAGGCTGGCTACTGACTGGAGGAGGCTCTTCTGCTCTGCCAATTCCTGTTCCAACTCCTGCTCAAGGAAAAGGAAAAATAAAAAACATCTTTGTTACTTTATGATTATTGTCTCCAAACACAGTCGTATGTCTAGAAAATCCTCAGAGAACTTTGGTACAATAGTATGTTTTTAAGTTAGCACATTACATAAAAAGTGTGGCTTAGGTAACTGTTCAGAGGTGCCTCCAAGTCCTCTGTAGCTTTCTTTGGCTTTGATAAAATAATGTCTAAATAATCTTGGGCAGGGTGGGGGCTGTCTCTTATACACATCTAGTCCTAAAAAAAAAAAGCAACTTAGATATTTACCAATTCTCAGAGGCCTTCCTAGGGCTTTTATTATATATAATAGACTCAAATTGGGGCAAGCTAGAAATAGAGGGCAGATTGTAATTGAGTTACACTATTTTAAAACTAAGCTTTTCTTAGAGAACCGACTTTAAAATGACCAGCTTTCCCAGCGGTCACAAGTAAATGGAAACAGCCAGGTTCTGCTTATGTCCAGAATGAAGATACAGGGCACTCTGTCTTCAGCACAGAAGGGGCTTGTCCTTCTAAAACATTTCTCTCAAGGTGCATGCACGGCTGTTCCGCAGGCGAAAGAGACAGGAAGTGCGTACTTTCTGTTGCTGGAGGCTGCTCTGTCGCTGGTGGGTCCATGCGCTCCGAGCTTGAGCCAGCCATTCCTGAACCTCCGGGCTCTGAGTGGCAGCCAGGTCAGCATCGCTCTCCTCCTTCTCCGGGGCTGCCCCCTGCTTTTAATGAGGGAGAAATTAAGAGTCATACTGCCCACAGGAAGGCCTTAACCAAAACGGAGGGATGGCTCCTGTAGTGTGGTCTCAATAACAAAACCAAAGTGACTCCATTTGGATGTGAAACCACATTAAAAAAAAAAAGATGGTAACACAAAACCCATGGAATTTATTATGGCATTTGCAGGAAGAACAATAAATAGATGATTATACTCAGAAATATTAAGGGAGGGGAACTGCCATGTTGAGGCTAGGCTTTTTTAGCTGACTGATGTGGTCAGCAGACTATTCTGGAATTTCTTCCACAAGACTATAACTCTAGGTCTTACTCCCTTTCCTATCGCCACCAGGACTAGACTCCACTGCCATCTGTTGCCACTGTGGCTTCGACAGAGTGTGGCTACAGGAGAAAGCCAAAGTAATTACCTATTACCTGGGCAGGCGTTTATTATTCCTACTAGACTATTCCGATGGAATTTAACAGGCCCTAAAACACTGCACGGGCTTCCAGGGTGGCTCAACGGTAAAGAATCTGCCTACCAATGCAAGAGACGTAGGAGACGTGGGATCAGTCCCTAGGTCAGGCAGATCCCCTAGAAAAGGAGATGGCAACCCACTCCAGAATTCTGGCCTGGACAATCTCATGGACAGAGGAGGCTGGTGGGCTACAGTCCATAAGTTGCAAAAGAGTCAGACAGGACTAAACAACAAACAAAATATTTTGTATTAGAATGGAATTAGTTCTGAGTGAGCACCTTTCTACTAACATGTATTTATATGCCAAAGGATAAATTACACCATGTTGGTAAGACGCATTCACCAAGTGCTTATCAGCACCTACTGTGTGTCAGGCACTGTTTGGGGGCACTGGTGGGAACTGGAGGGGATTTATTTGGCTCAGAAGCCAGACAAAGGCCCTGCTGGGATGACAGACAATAAATGGACAAGATAAACTGGGATGGTGATAAGACTTACAAAGACTGTGCAACTAGAGCATGGGCTGGAAAGTGAAGGGGGAGGGTTTCTTAGGCTGGGTAGCAAGGCATCTTCAGAGGTGACAGCTGTGTTGTATGTTGCCAAAGACGGGGCCTTCCCTGGTAGAGAATCTGCTTGCAATGCAGGAAACCCAGGTTCGATTCTTGGGTTGAGAAATCCCCTGGAGGAGGGCATGGCAATCCACTCCAGTACTCTTCCCTGGAGAATCCCAGGGACAGAGGAGTCTGGCAGGCTACAGTCCACAGGGGTCACAAAGAGTCAGACACGACTGAGCAATTAACACTGATACTGACTGACAGAAAGATGGGGTAGGGGCCTCGAGGCCTATGGAACCACTGGCGCAAAGGCCAGAGGGGAAAGTAGCTTGGTGTCTCAGAGACAGCAGAGGGGCAAGTATGACTGGAGCATGGGGAGGGGCCGGGGGCAGGCACATAGGAAGGGAACGTTCTCGGGAGTGCTTCCATGGAGGCGCCATCCTACTGAACCACTGCTCCCCTGGCCTCTGTTCTCTGCCAAAAAAAAAAAAAAAAAAAAATCTGACCTCAGCACGGGGTCCAGCCACAACAGCTCACCCCACCTGACTGCCCACAGGACCCTTTCTTTCTTTTTCTTTCCAGAATTTTACACTAACTCTTACAGAGAAATAGATGGGGTCTGTTTCCCTGTCTTACTTATTAGAATCTCATGGTTAAACTAAAATGTTTGAGATCATCTGGTATCAGCACTTGAGGTGCAGTGAAGGCAATAGTGAGGCCTACAGGTACCATTCATATTTATACTTCATCCTTTCCCGGATTCGGAACCACCTCAGCTCCCAGGTGCTTTCTTTCCCTGAAGATGATCCAGCTCGCCAATAAAAGAACGTGCTTCAGACAGAACAATGGTAGCGCCATTGGTCTAAAACATGCTACCTACATTTTGCAGGATCTTCAGAATAGACAACAAGTGTTCAGTAGGTTCCCCACCATCCCAGGAGGGCCTCTTTCAGGCAAGCAGTGATTTTCCTGAAGGTGGGAGGTTTGGGGTGGTCGGGCATTCCTCCAGGATCGAAGCCCACACATTTCTGCATGAAGAAGAGTTTTCCCATCTGAGGATGCTCCACTGACGCAGAATAAGCTCTGAGATATGCTGGCTTTTCCAGACAAGGATGAAACAAAAGTCAAAAGGGATCTGTAGAGGATGACCCCAAAGAAGTCAGTGGGACAAGCTGAAAGCTGTTCCTAGTCAGAGACCCGGTGACAAACCAGCGGCCACAGCCAAGACCTGCTGACTCTCTCTTGTGAACTCCAGCCACTTCCTGTCTGCCTTGCCCTTCAGTAAAGGTTCGCTCTCACAGCCCAGCCTGGAGACTCCCGTGGAAACTTCTCAGGGCTCCAGCTCTGAGGAACTGAACTCTGCAGGTTCACTACAGTTGACTGAGAGCTCTGATTTCAAATTCCTCACACCAAAGAAAGAGACCAATTGTGCTGGGAAAATAGCAATTGAGACCAATTGTGCTTGGGAAATAGCAATTGACATGTCACGTCTACAGGGCGGCTTAACCACATTTACACACACAGACACATACTCAGATTCTCAAACAAAATCTAAGAAAGGGACTCCTATTTGACTAATTGAATCCACAGCTTTAGAAAAAAAGGAAATTTAGCAGCATCAAAAGCATATGACTAGAATGTATTTTCTCTGTGCTTAGGTTTGGTTTCTCAGTTAATGAATTTTTCTCTGGTTGATTTCACTGTTTTGAAACCTAACCCTTGGACCACAGGAAGCAAAAAATGATTAAGGAACAGTTCAAATTTCCGTCTCTTTCCCCCTGAGATATGAAGGTACTGACCTAAGGAATAAAATAATGGTAATTACAGTCTCTGAGGTCTGATAACAGTTTTCTAACCTATCTAGGGAATAGGAAATAAGGTGGTTTTTATTCTCCACCAGGCTCCTGCTTGGGTGGGGCTATGTAAGCTGTTTCTTTTGGAAATACTAGAAGAATAACCATTTTTGCCAGGAACATTCCTTGGAAGATTAGTGAGGGTTGGAGAATGCTAAACATTAAATAAAACACTTCTTTAGAAAGCATTTTGTTATTTATACAGGATGAACTCTCTGCTCCTTGGATGAATGATAACGTGTGAAAATGACAAACTTACAACAAATGAAGATGTCATGTAATTCAAGAGGCATTATAGGCCTGTGTCACAGAGAAGGACGACAGAGAATGAGATGGCTGGATGGCATCACCGACCTGATGGACATGAGTTGGAGCAAGCTCTGGGAGTTGGTGACGGACAGGGAAGCCTGACGTGCCGCAGTCCACGGGGTCGCAAAGAGCTGGACTGAGCAGCTGAACTCACAGAGAAGTCAACAATTTTGGGGCGGGGGGAGGGGATTCACTGGAGTGGACCATTCACTGGTAGGCAGCATTCATGTGTGTGTGTGTCTGCTCGTTCTGTTTATCGACTGTGACCGCACGGACCGTAGCCTGCCAGGCTCCTCTGCCCATGGGATTTTCCAGGCAAGGATACTGGAGTGGGTAGCCATTTCCTACTGCAGGGGATCTTTTCAACAGGGATCAAACCCACAACTCTTGCGTCTCCTACATTGGCAGGTGGATTCTTTACCACTGAGCCACCGGGGAAGCCCCTTTATTTTTCTCGATAAAAAAAAAATTTTTTTTAACTAAATTCTTCCATTGCTTTTAATAGTTTTCTGTTGACTAGGTTTGGTTCCAGATCATATAATCATATGACTAGCAAAGAACTGAAAATACATAGTTTAGTCCAGAAAAAAATCATTACACTGAGAAAGTAGGAGCAGTCGCAGTGAATGTGCAGTAAGCTCTCCCCACCGTGTTTGTGCCGTGTCCCCTGCCAGCATCTCCACTCAAGTACAGCTGCTCCCCTCCCTCCTGATACTGGTTCCAAGACCATTCCCCTGCCCCATGGATCTTACTTTCTCCCTTCTACACAAGAAGACTTTTGCTCAGTCTCACTTCTTTTTCATCAATTTTTCCCCTACTGATTTGTTTCTGTCTCCCCGTGAACATGTCATTATTCTTCTGATCTTAAAATGGAATGAATTTCTTCTAACCCGCTTCTTATAGCTGATTCCATTCCTTCGCTCCCATGACAGTGAAACTCCTGTTTCCTGCCCTCTTCCTCTCTAACTCCTCTCTCCATTCTCGCTTTCATTTCAGAGTGATTTTTGCCTTCACTATTTCACTGAAATAGTGGTAGCTGGGGTCATAGAAGACCTGCGTGTTGCCAGATCCAGTGGTCAGTTCCCAGTTCTCATCTTACCTCACTTACCCTCAAGCGTCTCCCAAACCCAAATCGTAGTCTTCTTCCCACCTCACTGGTATTACCTTCTTACTCTTTTTTTGTGGGTTCCGGAGTGGGTGAATTTAACTCAGATGACCATTATATCTACTATTGCGGGCAGGAATCCCTCAGAAGAAATGGAGTAGCCATCATGGTCAACAAAAGAGTCTGAAATGCAGTACTTGGATGCAATCTCAAAAATGACAGAATGATCTCTGTTCGTTTCCAAGGCAAACCATTCAATATCACAGGTATGCAAGTCTATGCCCCAACCAGTAATGCTGAAGAAGCTGAAGTTGAACGGTTTTATGAAGACCTACAAGACCTTGTAGAACTAACACCCAAAAAAGATGTCCTTTTCATTATAGGGGACTGGAATGCTAAAGTAGGAAGTCAAGAAACACCTGGAGTAACAGGCAAATTTGGCCTTGGAATGAGGAATGAAGCAGGGCAAAGACTAATAAGAGTTTTGCCAAGAAAATGCACTGGTCATAGCAAACACCCTCTTCCAGCAACACAAGAGAAGACTCTACACATGGACATCACCAGATGGTCAACACCGAAATCAGA
>SJYX01022635.1:329086-354998 GCA_006410675.1 Oreotragus oreotragus
TGACTCATTGGAAAAGACTCTGATGCTGGGAGGGATTGGGGGTGGGAGGAGAAGGGGACGACCGAGGATGAGATGGCTGGATGGCATCACGGACTCAATGGATGTGAGTCTGAGTGAGCTCCAAGAGATGGTGATGAACAGGGAGGCCTGGCGTGCTGCGATTCACGGAGTCGCAAAGTCAGACACGACTGAGCAACTGAAGTGAACTGAACTGAACTCCCCATCTTCCTAACTTTTCACACTGGAGTGCCCCAGGGCTTGCTCCTCTTTATCTCTCCTCACTCCCTTGGTGATCTCATGGGCTCTCATGCCTTTAAAGACCATCTAGGGACTTCCCTTTAGTCCAGGGGTTAAGACCCAGAGCTCCCAATGCAGGGGTATGAGTTCGATCCCTGGTGGGGGAACTAAGACACGACTTATGGCACGAACAACAAAGAAGAACCTCTAGAGGCTGACGGTTCAGGCTAGATCTGTCTGCTGAATCCCAACAGCTGATCGACACTGGATACGCATCTCAAACCTAGCCTGTCAAAATGAAACCAGTGGCCTAATTACTTCTCCTTCCCCAAGTTCTGTTCCTCAAGTTTTCATTTTCCTAATTATCCACAACCTGATAAGTTCTCATCCCCTCTAACCTCCTAACTGGTCTCCCAGCTTCCACCCTGGTCCCCTAGAGAAGTTATATCTGGTCTTGTCACTCCTCTGCCCCCAAACACTCCAGTGGCTTCTCATTTTCCCCAGAGTAAAAGCCAAAGTTCACACGATACCTACAAGGTCCTTTGCAGCCTGGACCCCTGTTGCCTGTCTGACCTCTCTCACCTTGTTCACTCCACGCCAGTTGCTGGGCTCCTTGAAAAACCAGGCAGGAGCCCACCTGGGAGCCTCTGCCCTTGCTTCCCCCTCTCCGAGCCTGGAATTCTCTTCCTCCATGTCTACACGGCTCGCTCCTTCAAACGTGAGCTGAGGGAGGCTTCAGTGGTCACCCTGTTTAAAACTGCACATCCACCCAGTCCCAACTTTCTTTAGTTATCTGCCTTATCCTATTTCACCTATAGCTCTTATCATCTTCTAACTTAGCATAGAATAACACACCTTAATTTTATATTACTATCTGTCTCCCCCAAACATAATCTCTTGAAGATGGACTATACAGAAATATACATTTACAGATAGATTTTGCCCTTGCTCCTTCACTCTATCATATAGAATAGTGGCCGGCACATAGTAGCTTCGCAATAAACATTTGCTCAATATTTGTGTAAGATAATAATTTTAATATGTAGAGATGAAAAAACAAAAAAACCAAAATATTAGACAATACTAGTATGCAAGGTGCATGGGGAGAAACCTGAGTGAATGTGTTATGAGTTTCTTATGTTGCTCTGGAACAAGAATAAAATAAAAACTTAGAATTTATTAGGTATGCATGGTAAAAAGTAGAGAGAAAAAACAAAGAAAAGCATTCAACCACCTAGAAGCAAAAGTTAAAATGGAGAAAGAAGAATAGAAAGAGCAGGACAAAATAGAAAAAAAAATTAAGTATAAAATTTCAAACATATCAGTAATCACAAAGAATTTAAATAGATTAAACCTGCTCTTTAAAAGTCAGAGGTTTTCTGATTAGATGTGCTTAAAACCAACAAAATATACCTAAATGTTCTTTATATGAAATAAATCTAAGATATAAGAACTCAGAAAAGGTTAAATCAATGGAAAAGTGAAAGCTATACCAGGCAAATATTATCCAAAAAAAAAGCTCTAGTCGTCTAAAACAAAAATCACTGTAGGGAAACATGAAGGACACTGCATGATAGTAAAAACGTTCAATTCGCCTGGAATACATGACAAGTCTAAGCTTGTGGGCACTAAATAAAACAGTCTATCTGAAAAGTATAAAAGTGAAAGCTATACCAGGCAAATATTATCCAAAAAAAAAGCTCTAGTCGTCTAAAACAAAAATCACTGTAGGGAAACATGAAGGACACTGCATGATAGTAAAAACGTTCAATTCGCCTGGAATACATGACAAGTCTAAGCTTGTGGGCACTAAATAAAACAGTCTATCTGAAAAGTAGAACATAGGAGAAATAAAGGAGAAATATTACTCTGCCACAGGGTATCTTAATCTATGATTTAATCTCTATTTAAACATTTTCTTTTAAATGATACAGCTGCTAGCTTTCGGTAATTATTCTCATTTTCTTTTCTTTTCCTATGCTGCAATTTCCAGATGTCTGGATTCAAACAACTTTTACAAAGCCTATCTGGAAACCTAAGCCAGGGACTTCCCTGGTGGTCCAGTGGCTAAGACTTGGAGCTCCCGATTCAGGGGGCCTGGGTTCTATCCCTGGTCAGGGAACTAGATCCCACATGCCACAACTAAAGACCCTACACATCCCAACGAAGACTGGAGATTCTGAGTGCTACAGTTAAGACCCAGAGCGGCCAATGAATAATTAAAAACAAACAAAAAACTACGCCAGAATGTGTGTGAAGCAGGTACGTACGTAAGTATGTGCTGTTCCCCAGCCATCCCCTTCATGTATCCCGTGCTCAGCGGGCAGACCAGTCTTGTGCAAAGATGAGCCTCCCTGCAGCACCACGCTCAGGGCGTGGCTGGAGCCTCACCTGGATGTGGAGCTGCCTGTCCTGCAGCGCCCTCTGCAGCTCCAGGAGGCTCCCCTTGAGGGTTCTCAGCTTCACTGCCAGCTGCTCGGCCTCGTCCTTTGTGTGAGCCTTGCCCTCCAGCAGCAGGTTTTCATTGTGGACCGAGAGCTCTGATAAGGCCACCACCTTCTGCTCTATTTCCACCAGCATATTCTAGAACAACAGAAATAAGGTTGAAACTGACACACAGCCTGGGCGCCTCTGTAAAGACTGCATCTCACACAGAAACCCACTGCTTCATTAAGTCTTTCATCAAAACAACATGCCTCCAGGTTTGCTTTTATTCCCCTTAGTTTTTGTACAACCTTCAAGAGTGGTATACAGGTTTTAACAATTCAATTTAAGATTAGATATTATTAAAAAAAAAAAAAAAAATAGGGGAAGCACATTTTATATAGCCAACAGATAAGGAGAAAAGACCGGGCCTTAGTGTTACCCCATTATGACTGTTCTATTATTTTAGTGTTAGAGGTGGCTCCATGGTAAAAGAATCCACCTGCCAATGCAGGAGATGCAGGAGATCCAGGTTCGGTCCTTGGCTTGGGAAGACCCCCCTGGAGGAGGACGTATATTCTTGCCTGGAGAATCCCAGGGAGCCAAGAGCCTGAGGGCTACAGTCCAGGGGGTCGCAGAGCTGGACACGACTGAGTAACCGAGCATGTGTGCAATACCTGTGCACACATTATGCTTGTGGCTAATAACAGTGAAGGCACCACATGATCGGCTCTTTGTGTCCATTTAAAAAGGACTCTTTTTTTTTTTCCAAGAAAAATGTTTTAAAGGGAGTTTTCCCAGACCAGTGCTCTTTTACTTGATTTTTATTATTTTTGTCTTTTTTTTTTTTTTGGCCATGTCACCTGGCATGCAAGATCATAGATACTCAGTCAGGGATTGAACACGTGCCCCCTCCACTGGAAGGGTGGAATCTCAACCACTGGACCACCAGGGAAGTCCCCCTGTTTTTATCTTTTATATAACGCATTTTTAACTTCACATTTCTGAAAGTTTTCCTAAGAATTTCACATTCACTTTCTAGTGTTACAAGGTTTTTTATTTTTTTTCTAAAATGGAGGCTAAATCCAGGAAAGAAGTGAAAATAGTCTCCCCACTTCCCAAGTAAGATTTAAAACAAAAACCAAGAACAGAAAAACTAAAAAAGTCAAGCAAAACAAATAACAACCATATTATTTTCTACAGAAACTGTTCTGTTTTTCTGTACCTTAAGTCTGAACTCTTTGAAATGTACTTTCTAGTTTATATTCAATTATATATTAATAAGAAAAGATTGTACAAAATCAGAATCACTACCATCAGCTTCTAAGAACATAAATGAGATCCCCAAACCCAGAACTAAAAGGAAGAGTGAAACTTTTCATGAAATGGACCTAAAAGGATCATTTCTTGAGGATTACTTATGAGGAGCTAATATTCTGTGCAGAACTGCCTTTTCCATTAGGCATGGCTGTCACAGAACTGAAGGCCTCTAACACTTCAAGGGGCCCAAGAAAATGTCTTTTATTTCTTTTAAAATCAGAGGAAAAATGATTATGATAATAATTAATATGTAATGATATCACCTCAGGCTTCCCAGGTGGTGCAAGTGGTAAAGAACCCACATACAAATCCAGGAGACATAAGGGGTGTGGACTGAATCCCTGGGTCGGGAAGATCTCCTGGAGGAGGGCATAGCAGCTCCCTCCAGTGTTCTCGCCTGGAGAATCCCATGGACAGAAGAGGTTGGGGAGCTACAGTCCACAGGTTCGCAAAGAGTGGGACACGACCGAAGCAACTTAGCATGCACCCACGACAAACTACCCTAGATTATATTAGCCTCTGCACCCAAAGCAGTTACAAAATACAAATGTAACATTTAGTATTTCTATAGACGAAGAGAGGTGCAGGGAAACAAAGTGCCCTGGGCCCCAAAAGTCGTAACAGGACCCTAATTCCATATAATAGCCACAGCTATGATCATACTACTGGCTCAAATGCCAGATTTATTTGCATGAGGAACTCTCACGTATTCATGTGATTTCATAGGCTCTGAGTTTTGAAAAATATTGCCAAAGTACCACTTCAATACTTTGTAAGAGTCCTGAAATATATTATCTCAGCCATGCATCTTATGCATAACTATAAAAATAGAGACATCAAAAAGGAAGAGGTGGGAGTAATGATGAAACATAATTTTGAAATGCTAGTACATGTGGTAATTTCAAGTGCTAGAAGGCAGTGCTAAAAATACATGTCTCTTTTCAGAAAAGTAACTTTCGAAAAGATGATACAAGAAATAGAAAACACTGGCACAGGGCTCTCTATTCTCTACCATCAAGGCAGAAATGCTTTGAAGACACATAAATAAATTGTCCACAGACTTCCCTGGTGGTCCAGTGGCTAAGACTCTGTGCTCCCAAGGCAGGGGGCCCAGGTTTGATGCTTGATCCAGGAGCTAGATCCCACGTGGTGCAACTAAGACATAGCATGGCCAAATAAATAAATAAAATAGTTTAAATTGTACAAAGAATTAAAAAACCTAAATTATGATAATTCATATTAAAAAATCTCAATCATAAGGGATGACCAGAATGATATACTATGTATTAAGAAAAAACATGGCATTCATAATTAATGGCTGTGCATATTTCCTTCAGTCCCACATGTATGAAGTCATGTACACTGATATTTAACCTTGCAGATTAGACTGAGTTTTCTAGAGACTTGCTGGTTAAATGAAAAAGTTTTTAAAACAAACTTCACCCACCCATAGTGTAACGTCTATTATGATGATACTCTTTGAAGTCAACGACTGGTACATGGGAGTTCAGCATCTATTCTCTATGCTTTATACGTGTGCTTAAATGTTTCCATAATAAGGAGGTAAGAAAATAATATTACAGTAAAAACTTTGATGTCATTACCCCTTACATTAATTGCTAATGACCACACGTTGAGAAAGGAAATTCTCTGCCCCAGAAGACAACCTTCCCATGTTGAGTCTGCCTGCCTATAATTACAGTTTTGCCAAGTTTTCCAAATAATATTTCTGAATTAAAACCAAAATTGCAACAGCCCACCAATCCTCTTGTTTATCCACAGTCACTGATGCTAATTCTGTGCAAAGGTACTTATATTCCTTATTAGCCACCAAAACAGATATAATAAATCTGACATGAGTTTGAGCAAGCTCCAAGAGATGGTGAAGGACAGGGAAACCTGGCATGCTGCAGTCCATGGGGTCTCGAAGAGTCGGATGTGACTGAGTGACTGAAAAACAACAAGTCTTTAAAAAAATGTCCTTCAGGAAGCTGAAAATTTTCTCAAGAGTAGATACTCTGGGTAAAATTTTCAAAAGACTAAGCCCACATCTGGATTTCATTTAAGCTTTTATAAGATATTGGTTTTCTCCTAAATATGTAAAGTATATGGATTGTGAAAAATCACATATCCATACCACAGTTCATTACCATTATACTTTTCTGTAGTTAAAAAACATGTCTTGGGGGACCTTCCCTGGTGGCCCAGCAGTTAGGAATTGGCCTTGCAATGCAGGGGATGTGGGTTCGATCCCTGGTCAAGTGTGTGTGCATGCGTACTCAGTCGTGTCTGACTCTTTGCAACCCCATGGATTGTAGCCCGCCAGGCTCCTCTGTCCATGGGATTATCCTGGCAAGAGTACTGGAGTGAGTTGCCATTTTCTCCTCCAGGGGATCTTCCCAACGTAGGGATTGACCCTGTATCTCCCGTTGCTCAGGTATTGGCAGGCAGATTCTTTACCACTGAGCTACTTGGGAAATCCCCTGAGATCCCTGGTCAGGGAATTAAAATCTCACGTGCTAAGGAGCAACTAAGGCCGTGTGCCATAATTGCGGAGCCCACGTGTTCCGGAGCCCACGCACCACAACTGCAGAATCTGTACGCCCCAACCAAAGATTCTGCATGCTGCAAGTAAGACTCGCAGCCAATAACATACATTTGTAAAAAGTCTGCCCAGTGATGTTGGCATACTCCTCTGAGACCATTTTTGTACCTGGCAGTCCACTAACTGGGCCTCCATGTCCATGGGCTCCTTGGGTGACCCCAGGGCAATGTCCAGAGTGGCCTTCGTGCTCAAGAGCCAGTGGTCCAGCTGATCAGCTTCACAGCGATACCTGTGCAGCGCTTGCTCCTGTCTCTGTTCCTCCAGTTGATCGTTGAGTTTCTCCTGATGAATTAAGTAGGATGGAACACAGATCATCCTGAGGCAAAATCACCAGGACTCAATACATACAGCAATGGTTCCCAGCCCTAACTGCACACCAGAACCACCGGTGAAACTTCAAAAGCAATCCCCAGTGTTTAGACCACGGTTCAGACCGGTAAATCAGAATTTCAGGAGGTGAGCCTCAAGATTAGTATTTTTAAAAAACGTCTACAATGATTGTATGCCTGGAGTTATCTGTTCTTAAATAATACACCTACAGAACAAGGCAGATGATGGGGATGACAGAAACTGGTCAATGGTGTAAGACAGTAGGTAACTTGACTTCAAAGTTTGGGAAACTGTAGGGTGTAGTGAGGACTATGGCAACTGAAGAACATACTTGGTTGAGCGAAAAGGGCAGGTCATGCAGTTTCAGGCAACTGATCTCCTACAGGAAGGAGTGGCCCAGTGCTGTCACTTTCTAGAGCAAAGGTAAAACTTCAAAAACTTTGGATAGGTCTCTGAGGATTCTTTACTGGTGGCAAATAATCCATATTTTTTTTTAAAAATCCAGGCCAATCACTTCATTTCACAACTCTACATGGGTTTCACAGAATGACTGAGGACAATATCAATGAATTAAAAGGTTAATTATTAAGATACTTACTCTAAGTATTTTACTTTAAAAGTTATTTTATCAAGAATCCATTATTTTTAATTAATTTTTATGAAATTCTTTAGAGATTAGAGTAGAAACACTGATTTAAAATTTCTCCAAAACAGGATACTATATGGATACATGATTTGATCAGCTTTAAAATAGATAAAACTGGAAATAGCCTATGTCCCTAACAATAGGACAAAGGTTAGTTGAATTATGGTATAATCTGCAGCTAAATAAAATAATGTTAAGTGGATAGCAATAACTGATTTTGTGCTAGAGAAGCTGCCAGACCCTAGAGATACAATGACACAGACACTTCATAGGATCAACAATATGAACATCATATATGTTCAAGGCGAGGAAATGTAAGAGAACAGCAACGACAAAAGGAAAACAACTTCTTTTTAACACATATGGTAGTGTAACTAAAATTTATCTATTAAAGTATCAAAGTTAACATGACAACCAGAACTGCAAGAATATTCTCATGAATTAATGTGCTTGAATTGGCTTCCAGTGACTAAGGATTTATTTTTCACAGCAATAGCAATGCTATTCATAAAAATGGTCTTATTTAGACATAGCAAACTATTATGCAAACCTTCTACAATTATTCCCCACAAAGCTCATGTCTACCCAGTATTGGCTCTCCACTGCCTCAGTTCTGCAGGCCTGAAATGAGTCAGAAACGGGTGAAAAGACACATTCATGGCTCCACACTGACTCAGGGCTCTATTCACAAGACGTTGCACGCATAATAGACCAGCTTCTTTTGAGTGGGAAACCATAGACATGTCAATCACGTAAGTAGCTGGACATACTTGTCAACCCAACCCCAGGAGTTAATCTGGACGTGAGGGGCACCCCAGGGTGGCCTGTTACCTCCAGAAGCTGCCGCTTCCCAGATGCCTTCATCCTGATGGTGGACATTCGCTCCGCCAAGACGGTGAGCGTGGACTGCAGGGCCAGCTGCTCTGCCGGCTCGGACTCCGGGGACTGGGACACCAGCTCGTCCGCGAGGGCCGACTGCAGCTCGCTGATCTCCTCCTGGAGCATCAGAATCTCATCCATCAGAGCCTGAGGGCAAGACTGTGGAATCACACTCCTGTGTGCAGCTTTTTGCACTGAGGAATCGTGGCACTTAGCCAAGCTCACTTGGAAGTCATTTAACCAACAAATAGGGGGCCTTCTAACCTAAGTTTCAAAATGACATTGCCAGACTGAAAGTCAGGAAGTTTCTGACTTTAAGATCATCTGCATCAGTAGCTTAAAGTTAATTAATCCGGGACAAATTAATCAATCCGGCTTTCAACAGGCTTGTCTGTAATCTGATGGGGCGTGGAGGGGGGGGGCGGGGTATGTGCAATTAATTTTGAGTCCACAATTCTGTGTTGAAAATAAAATTCATCACTTTCTTTCTCAACGTGACTCCTCCCACCCCAAATTTCCCTGAGTCTGGAACAAGGCTGCATTTTAATCGCAAACTCATATCATATAGACAGGAAGAATCTGTCACCTGCTTCTATGCCATGGCCCTCTCCTTACTTTTCTCCTCTCCCCAGGTCTAAAATTTGAAGCTACTTTCTAGACCCTGTTTTCTCTCTTCACAATCTCTCCCAGGCCTTGTCCATTGCCAAGGCTTTAATTCCTTTCTCTCGCGGGACACTTAGGTAGGAGAACAAAATCTCCCACTCCAAAAGGTCTCCAAAAGATTATTTTGAGCTGAGAACAATCAAGGCCCAAAAGACTCAGGAAAAAACTCGGACCTAATTACCTAAAGAATCTATCTTGGAGACATTTGCAAAGAACAGGAGTGGGTGTGGTGAGGGCAACTCTTATGGAGTCCAGTTTGCATCCCTCTGTCTCTGAATGGCCCAGCTAACACACGCTTTAAACGACTCTTACTCCTTGGAAGAAAAGTTATGACCAACCTAGATAGCATATCCAAAAGCAGAGACATTACATTGCCAACCAAGGTCCATCTAGTCAAAGGTATGGTTTTTCCAGTGGTCATGTAGGGATGTGAAAGTTGGACTGTGAAGAAGGCTGAGCACCGAAGAATCGATGCTTTTGAACTGTGGTGTTGGAGAAGACTCTTGAGAGTCCCTTGGACTGCGAGGAGATCCAACCAGTCCATTCTGAAGGAGATCAACCCTGGGATTTCTTTGGAAGGAATGATGCTAAAGCTGAAACTCCAGTACTTTGGCCACCTCATGCGAAGAATTGACTCATTGGAAAAGACTCTGATGCTGGGAGGGATTGGGGGCAGGAGGAGAAGGGGACAACTGAGGATGAGATGGCTAGATGCCATCACTGACTCGATGGACGTGAGTCTGAGTGAACTCCGGGAGTTGGTGATGGACAGGGAGGCCTCGCGTGCTGCGATTCATGGGGTCGCAAAGAGTCGGACAGGACTGAGCGACTGAACGGAACGGAATGGAACACACACTTCCCAAGCATTTGCTTTGTATCTCTTCAGGCAATTCATTTCTGTGTTAGACAAGAGCCCACTCTCAGACTCTGGAAGGGGTCCCGCTTCCTGCAATACAACTGCTTTCACCTCCAAAACATCTTGTTTGTCTCCTCTGCTCCCACCTAAGTCACAACCAATTCCTTATCTGAATTGCTCTCATAGTCTACTGGGTGGAGTATCTGCTTAAACCCCTTTAAAAAGATAAATCAGATCCTCTCACTCCCTTGCTTTACAATACTTTGTGGCTTCTTGCCTATGAAATAAAATCCAAACTCCTTACAGTATTCATGCATTCTCATACCTGGCTGCCCCTGGCACCAGGCTTCCTTCTTGCTCACTGCATCCCTGCCTTCAATCACTCCAGGATCCCCAATGCTTTCTGCCTCACGGCCTTTGCACCTCCTATTCCCTCAAAGTCTGGAATGCTCTCCTCACTCTCCTGAGATGGGTCTCTTCCTCCTTGGAGCCTTAGGTTAACTGTCTCATCTTCAGAGAGGCTTTTCATGACTGCTGCTGCTGCTGCTAAGTCACTTCAGT
This sequence comes from Oreotragus oreotragus, assembly GCA_006410675.1. Classification (NCBI taxonomy): domain Eukaryota; kingdom Metazoa; phylum Chordata; class Mammalia; order Artiodactyla; family Bovidae; genus Oreotragus; species Oreotragus oreotragus. The sequence goes on from SJYX01022635.1 coordinate 339,608, forward strand.
TGTGTCCTACTCTGTGCGACCCCACAGATGGCAGCCCACCAGGCTCCCCTGTCCCTGGGATGCTCCAGGCAAGAACACTGGAGTGGGTTGCCATTTCCTTCTCCAATGCAGGAAAGTGTTAAGTGAAATCATTCAGTTGGGTCCAACTCGTTGCGATCCCATGGACTGCAGCCTACCAGGCTCCTTCATCCATGGGATTTTCCAGGCAAGAGTACTGGAGTGGGGTGCCATTGCCTTCATGACTACTCATTCAAAAAACAAAACAAAACAAAACTCTATTGCTGTCTTTGAATAGTATCTTATTTCCTGTTTAACAGTCATCACAATTATACACTGTATTTCTCATTTTTTGTATTTTATGATTTGCTCTTTAGCTGGAATCTTTTTTCTGTTGTTTGTTTTTGTGGCTGTGCCATGCAGCCTCCCCGACCAGGGATGGAACCCATGCTCTCTGCAGTGAAATCACAGAGTCCTAACCACTGGGCAGCCAGGGAAGTCCTTAGCTAGAATCTTGACAGGAGAAATTCTTATTTGGGATTTCAATGATGCATTAGGGAAAAAAAAAAAAAAAAGCCCTTCCACAGGAGGGACAATCATGACCCAAGTAAAGAATCACTGATTTTATAGTTGCCAATATTTCATAGCTTGCAGTATACCCCTACTTGCATGATTTCTATCTCTTCCACAGGCTTTGTGGTAAGCCGAGTGCCTCCTCAGAGTGGGCTGTCAAGAGATAGTAAAACCAAAAAACAGACCCTCTTTTTCCCTAATATCAGGATGTCATCATGTCCAACGGCCATTTAAGTACACCATGATACTGAAATATGTATATGCATCTAGAAAAGTGCAGACAGTAAGTGTACAGTTCTGCGAATTCTCACAAACTGTATTGCTCATGCTCCTGCATCCAGACTGAGAAAGTGAACATTCCCAGGACTCTGCAATCCCCTCGGACTTCATCCTGTTACAGCCTTCCTCCTTTCCGGAGATTACCACGGGGCGGACTTGCAAAGCCATAGGTGTTTCTGTCTGGTTTGGAGCTCTCCAGAAATAGTCTCTCCGGATGCACTGTCCTGTGTCTGGCCTCTCTCACTCCCTCCACGACTGTGACTATGCAGGCAGAAAGAGCTGACCCTTTGCAGGGTTGCCTTGTATTCCACTCTCTCCTGGTTGGAGGGTCTTGCCCATTTAAGCCTTTCTAGTGGTATCTCATCGCAGCTTTAATTTCCATTTCCCCGATGACTTCCCTGGTGGCTCAGACGGTAAAGAATCTTCCTGCAATGCGGGAGGCCGGGGTTTGACCCTTGGGTCGGGAAGATCCCTTGAAGAAGGGAATGGCAGCCCACTCCAGTATTCTTGCCTGGAGAATTCCGTGGACAGAGGAGCCTGGCAGGCTCCTCTGGGGTCACAAAGAGTCGAGCATGTAGTGCGAGGGGTTTTTGGCTTCCAGTTCTGTTCCACTGACTCATGTGGCGTTTCTGCTAATATAACACTCTCATAATTATTATAGCTTTATGTCTCACTCTCATTCTTCAATTTTATTCATCTTCTTCAAGGCTGTCTTGGTGATTCTTAACTCTTTTCCTTTTCAATATAGATTTTTTCATACATTTGCAATATATTTTAGAATTACCTTATCAATCTCTACCAAAGAACTTGCTAGGATATTTTCATAGGATTGACGGTAAAGCGTCTGCTTGCAGTGCAGGAGACCCGGGTTCAATCCCTGGGTTGGGAAGATCCCCTGGAGAAGGAAATGGCAACCCACTCCAGTACTCTTGCCTGGAAAATTTCATGTACTGAGAAGCCTGGTGGGCTACAGTCCATGGGATCACAAAGAGTCGGACACGACTGAGCAACTTCAGTTTCAGTTTCAGTAATAAATTTACAGACTATTATTGCTTGTTATACATTCAAAATGCTTTTCATCCACTAAGTTATTTTCTCCTACTTTATAATCATTTTTGGTACTTGATTGCCAAAAATATAAAATTTATATCATTTGGTCTGTTTCAAGGGCTTCTCCATAACTAGACTGACCTATTGTCCTTTTTTTTTGCATTGATTCTCTATACAAGATGAGCCCCCTTTGCTAATGCACATCACGTCCACTCTCACTCTCTCATTCTATGCCTTTCCTCACATGTTTAATAGTGCCTCCTACCTATGCCTGTTACTGTTCCAAACTTTCAAAATCCTTGTTTTCCCAACAGATCTGTTAGAGTCTCCTTTCATTTACCCCCCACCACTGTAACACACAGTCATCTCACTGGGTTATGTACAACATGCTGGTAATTCACTTCACCCCCTAAATCATATGTTAATGAAAAAGTCTATTTCAGCTGTGAACACAGTAGGCGCTCTGCATATCAGTTGAATTAATTCCAATTCATTACGGACAAAACAGGTATCTGAATCATAAAGCAACCAGAAAAAAAAAAAAAAGGCTCCCTCTTTCATTTAATCTCAGTGGATTTGACCAATAAGGTATAGAGTGAAGTGAACTACTTCCTTTTCAAACTCACAATGTTGTAAAGCAGCTATCTGAATGTCCTAAAGTAAGGGATAAAGAAATTAGGAATCCTAGAACTGCTAATTTCCATACTATTAGAATCAAGCCTCTCTGTCCATGAGTCAGTTTACTCTCCGGGGAGAGTGGATATTTTGGGGAAGGCTGTTAAGTTTTAACTTCAAGACCCACCAGCCAAACTTACCGGGAGATGGGATTTCCTTCTGCGGTGATATTAATGTTTTAAAACCAGATAGAGGGGGGTGTGACATTGTAAAAGAACTGAAAGTCACTGAACTGTACACTTTAAAATGGTTAATTTCATGTGATGTGAACTTCATTTCAATAAAAAACAAAAAAATCCAGCAGTTGAATATGTCTTTGATCTGTAACTCGTTTCAACTGGTGGCCAGCTGCTTCCTTCCCTACAGCACCTGACTCAAAACTAAGGAGAGGAGATGAAATGTTCCTCTTTGTGTTTCTAACTTGTTGTTTACAAGGAGGGCATGTGTATGACCAGTCTGGCTTAAAGTACCTTGGGCTTTTCTAAACTGACTCTGGGGAGAACACGGAGTGCACGTCTGGTTCAACAAAAAAGGTGAACACGAATTTCATTGTGACTTTCATAACTGTCTACACCAGCTCAATCCATCTCAAACTTGGAGCAGTTACATATATTAAACAGAACCAAAATAACCTCAGAGCTCTGCCTCCGAACCACCCTGGGTTCGGGAGGCAAAGATAACATACACCCACAAAGGATTAGCTGCCCATGATAATGAAGGTCCCATAACACGTGGAACAGCCACAAGTCAGCTCACAAACTGCACTGATGGCTCCAAATTAAACCTATTGTTCAATTTCAAGAGGGTAACAGGAAAGGCACAAGACTCCACCCAAATTCCGTGGATTTAGACAGGTGTTTAGAAGAAAAGCATAGGAATTAGAATAGCTCTTTAAAGAAACATTACTTCCAAGAACACGTTGGGGAAAAGAAAAAAATTGAAGTATTTTTATTAACTTTTTGAAAGTACTAAAATCATATTGGCCCCTCTTACCCACATTCCATTGGACTTTATTTAAAAAGAGTAATTTTCGAAGTGTGTTCAACAGTCCCATAGATCTGTCTCTTGCTTCAACAGTGCTGGGATGGAACAGATCCAGGGATGCCCTTTGCCCCAGCCTCTGACCACCCTCCAACCTTTTTCCAGTCGCCACCTTTGGCATCAGCCACTCAGCTATCCACGATCACCAGGACCAGCCACCATTTGTTGAGCTTAACTCCTTATTAACGATCAACCATGAGCTCTCAGATGCATCAGAATTATTCCACTGAGGTGGCGGCCGCCATCCACTGCCTGGTTAACATGCATCTGTGGGTCTCCTACACCTCCCTCTCTCTGGGCTGCTATTTTGACCGTGACGATGTGGCTCTGGATGGTATGGACCATCTTCTCCTGAGAATTGGCCAAGGAGAAGGGCGACGGTGCAAAGCATCTCTTGAAAATGCAAAATCAGTACAGCAGCCGCGACCTCTTTCTGGATGTACGGAAGTCGTCTCAAGATGAGGGGGGTAAAACCTAGGATGCTAGGGATGCTGCCCTTCTCACAGAGAAGAACCTGAGCCAGGCCCTTTGGGATCTGCATGGCCTGGGTTCTGCCCGCACAGACCCCACATCTGTGACTTGCTGGAGAACCACTTTCTAGATGAGGAGGTAAGACTCATCAAGAAGATGGGTGACCACCTGACCCACCTCCGCAGGCTGGCTGGTCCCCAGGCTGGGTTGGGCAAAAATGTCTTCGAAAGGCTCACCCTCAAGCACGACTAGGAACTTCTGGAGACCAGTGGCCATTGAGAAGTCCCCCTAATGTCAGGGCTGCCTGAAACCCCTCTCTGCAGCCACTAGGCAGCTTTTTAACACTCTGGAGCCCTCTCTCAAGCCTTGGAGCAAATGGAAACGATAAAGTGTTTTTGCAGCATCAACAAAAAAAAAAAAAAAAAACTAGAGTAATTCTATCATATCTTAGGATTTTAAAAGTATCATTCCAGGAGCCAAAAACCAATTTAGATATTATGATACAATTAGCTTTCCATGTAGGCAGCACTGTCCCAGAATTTGCAGAATTTAGGTACAGACAGCAAAAGTTAGCAAAAGTAGGTCAGATGGAAAATGTTAGATTTGTGGTGATACAAGAAATTATACATTATTTATATTTCCTTCCCTTTCCTTAGAGCATTAATATACTTGTTAAGTTCAAATGATGGGTAAGCACTGAATTAGACTTACATCTCCTCAGTGCTATAAGTGTTAGCATCACCACTCTCAATTTAGAAAGGGATGAAAATCATGTGGTTGGCCTTAATGACAAGAAAAGTCACAGGATAGCTTCTAATTTATAATGCTTAGCATTAATGTGCAATTTTGAGTTTTCATTAGATCCCTTAAACAAAATAATAATTCTGCTGTACATTCAGTTTGTGTGTGTTTTCATACTAATGCCTGAGAGGCAGGGTGATGCTGGTGATTGGGAGTTAATTTGCATCTTAATTATGAACTCTGGAAGGTCAAGGCAGACCACCAGGATCCTGCTTTCAGTTAGTAAGTGCTGTGGGACCCAGTGAAGGGTCTCTGGGAGCTGTGGTCTGTCACCTGGGACACAAGAATGATGGGCCCTGAACAAACAGTGATCAGAAAGTACCTGAGAGTGGACAGAGTCAAATTTCGTAAACCCTCTTCTGGGACGCTGACTAAGCCTGTGACACTTAGATTCACTCTCATCAAGTCTTTGGACAACTTATCTTCAATCCTTTTTGTGCGTGAGTGCTAAGTGGCTTCAGTCATGTCTGACTCTGTGCAGCCCTATGGACTGCAGCCTCCCAGGCGCCTCTGTCCATGGGATTCTCCAGGCAAGAATACCAGAATGGGTTGCCGTGCCCTCCTCCAAGGGATCTTCCTGACCCAGGGATGGAACCCACGTCTCTTATGTCTACCTGCACTGGCAACCACCAGCACCACCTGGAAAACTCCCTAATCCTTTCTGGTTGCTTAAAAGAAGCTATAATCAAATGCATGGATGTTCTCTGGCTAGTTCAGGTACAGTGAAGCGCTGGAGAGGTGGGGGACAGACAGAGCCCCGGGAAGCATACTGGGGCCACCCAGAGATACCCCTCAGGTGACAATGAAGTGGATGTTGACAATTACAAAACCGAGGTATCAGTTAAAAAGGACTGTGGTGCTCAGGGGGACGCAGCATGGTAGTAACAGAGACCTAAGTCCCTGACTGTCTTTGTGATCGCCTTGATCCAAGCAAACAAAGGTTAGTTTTAATTTCGTATTTTTATAGCACCCTCCCCAAGCCAAATGGACTGTGGGTGATTTTAAGACAGCAGAAAGACCCACAGATGGTCATTTTACCAAAACAAGGCCTGTAAAAATGGATGCTGTACACTCTGATGTCTATCTTAAGATGCTACAAGAATGTCAAAAACCCGAAACCACTATTTCTCAATACTGTCTCTAGATGAAATGTTTTCATTTTTGTGTTAACACTTCAAGGCCCTTTATTGTAAAATAGTACAATTTTATCTTGGACTATACATATAAACAGGCAATGTATGCCAAGGTTACTGTGGGTTCCAAAACTATAAAGATGCTAAGACAAAAAGTTTCACTCTTAGAGCTGACAAATATCCCAGTCTTTATTTGATAGACACATATATCATATCATGCTTTCACAGTTCTAAATTAGCATCTAAAAGTATCTCTCTTTCCCTCTGCCTTTGATAGGGTTGTTATGCTTCTGAGATCTGGTCAAGGGCAGGCAGCATTTTCCTGCACCATGGTGACTGAATATTTAGGTGACTATACACCTCAGTATTTTGGACTCAGTTATGCATTAATAGTAATCTGACAATGTTACTAAAGCATTAACCAGACCTTAACCTATGCACTTAGCACGCATTATAAAGTGATGCATTTCTAACAGCATCTGAGCTAGGTTAATGTAATCATCTCATCTCTGTTTCTCACCTAAAGCTGAAGCATCATCCAGTGTACCTTTTTTCTTTTTTTCCCAGTGTACCTTTTAATAAATGATTTAAGTCTGGGACAACCACAGGATTATAACTTGGAAACCCTTTTTCTTCAACTGCTTCTTTGCCTGCTGAAGTCTCAGAGCTATTCTAAGTGACAAGAAGGTACCGGGTACACACTTAGTTGCTCAGTCGTGTATGACTCTTTGTGACCCCAAAGACTGTAGCCCACCAGGCTTCTCTGTCCATAAGATTCTCCAGCAAGAGGACTGAAGTGCGTTGCCATGCCCTCCTCCAGGGACACACTGGCTAAGTTTCTTTAAACAACTCACTGGAAGTCCAGTGGTTAGGATTCTGTGCTTCCACTGCAGGGGGCACAGGTTTGAATCCTGGTCGGGAAACTGAGATCCCATAGGCTGGGCAGTGCAGCCAAAAAGAATAAATTTAATAATTAAATTTAATAATAAATAATTAAATTTAATAATAATTTAATAATAAAAAACAATACCCAGAGAGGGTAGATGTGGGGTGCCTTTTATTCTTATGATAATAGTTCAAAACGATATAAAAATAATGTGGCAACAATAAGGAAAGACAGTTTATGTAATAATAAAGGTGGAAAAGCAACACCAACGCCTGAATTTCTTTCTTCCCCTCTTAGATCCCTCCCTGGAGCAATGATGGAAACAAAAGCATCACTTGGAATCTTGCTGACTCTGTAACAGTTGATACAGTGAAACATGCCAGCTTGCTCTCTTATGCACCGGCTTGACCAGCCAGTCATAAATAAGGGTGCACCAGTTTGACCAAGCAGGAAGCTGAAGTCATGGCTGTTCTTACCTGATGCTCGGCCATCTGGCTCTCGGGACTCCTGCCCTGCTCCAGACTCTCACCGAGTTTCACCTCGATGGCCTCCATTTTCGTGGAGATGGACTGGAGGGAGTCCTGGTACTTCTGCTGGCGTTCCAAGTCTGGGTTGGGAAGATCCCCTGGAGAAGGAAATGGCAACCCACTCCAGTACTCTTGCCTGGAAAATTTCATGTACTGAGAAGCCTGGTGGGCTACAGTCCATGGGATCACAAAGAGTCGGACACGACTGAGCAACTTCAGTTTCAGTTTCAGTAATAAATTTACAGACTATTATTGCTTGTTATACATTCAAAATGCTTTTCATCCACTAAGTTATTTTCTCCTACTTTATAATCATTTTTGGTACTTGATTGCCAAAAATATAAAATTTATATCATTTGGTCTGTTTCAAGGGCTTCTCCATAACTAGACTGACCTATTGTCCTTTTTTTTTTGCATTGATTCTCTATACAAGATGAGCCCCCTTTGCTAATGCACACCACGTCCACTCTCACTCTCTCATTCTATGCCTTTCCTCACATGTTTAATAGTGCCTCCTACCTATGCCTGTTACTGTTCCAAACTTTCAAAATCCTTGTTTTCCCAACAGATCTGTTAGAGTCTCCTTTCATTTACCCCCCACCACTGTAACACACAGTCATCTCACTGGGTTATGTACAACATGCTGGTAATTCACTTCACCCCCTAAATCATATGTTAATGAAAAAGTCTATTTCAGCTGTGAACACAGTAGGCGCTCTGCATATCAGTTGAATTAATTCCAATTCATTACGGACAAAACAGGTATCTGAATCATAAAGCAACCAGAAAAAAAAAAAAAAGGCTCCCTCTTTCATTTAATCTCAGTGGATTTGACCAATAAGGTATAGAGTGAAGTGAACTACTTCCTTTTCAAACTCACAATGTTGTAAAGCAGCTATCTGAATGTCCTAAAGTAAGGGATAAAGAAATTAGGAATCCTAGAACTGCTAATTTCCATACTATTAGAATCAAGCCTCTCTGTCCATGAGTCAGTTTACTCTCCGGGGAGAGTGGATATTTTGGGGAAGGCTGTTAAGTTTTAACTTCAAGACCCACCAGCCAAACTTACCGGGAGATGGGATTTCCTTCTGCGGTGATATTAATGTTTTAAAACCAGATAGAGGGGGGTGTGACATTGTAAAAGAACTGAAAGTCACTGAACTGTACACTTTAAAATGGTTAATTTCATGTGATGTGAACTTCATTTCAATAAAAAACAAAAAAATCCAGCAGTTGAATATGTCTTTGATCTGTAACTCGTTTCAACTGGTGGCCAGCTGCTTCCTTCCCTACAGCACCTGACTCAAAACTAAGGAGAGGAGATGAAATGTTCCTCTTTGTGTTTCTAACTTGTTGTTTACAAGGAGGGCATGTGTATGACCAGTCTGGCTTAAAGTACCTTGGGCTTTTCTAAACTGACTCTGGGGAGAACACGGAGTGCACGTCTGGTTCAACAAAAAAGGTGAACACGAATTTCATTGTGACTTTCATAACTGTCTACACCAGCTCAATCCATCTCAAACTTGGAGCAGTTACATATATTAAACAGAACCAAAATAACCTCAGAGCTCTGCCTCCGAACCACCCTGGGTTCGGGAGGCAAAGATAACATACACCCACAAAGGATTAGCTGCCCATGATAATGAAGGTCCCATAACACGTGGAACAGCCACAAGTCAGCTCACAAACTGCACTGATGGCTCCAAATTAAACCTATTGTTCAATTTCAAGAGGGTAACAGGAAAGGCACAAGACTCCACCCAAATTCCGTGGATTTAGACAGGTGTTTAGAAGAAAAGCATAGGAATTAGAATAGCTCTTTAAAGAAACATTACTTCCAAGAACACGTTGGGGAAAAGAAAAAAATTGAAGTATTTTTATTAACTTTTTGAAAGTACTAAAATCATATTGGCCCCTCTTACCCACATTCCATTGGACTTTATTTAAAAAGAGTAATTTTCGAAGTGTGTTCAACAGTCCCATAGATCTGTCTCTTGCTTCAACAGTGCTGGGATGGAACAGATCCAGGGATGCCCTTTGCCCCAGCCTCTGACCACCCTCCAACCTTTTTCCAGTCGCCACCTTTGGCATCAGCCACTCAGCTATCCACGATCACCAGGACCAGCCATTTGTTGAGCTTAACTCCTTATTAACGATCAACCATGAGCTCTCAGATGCATCAGAATTATTCCACTGAGGTGGCGGCCACCATCCACTGCCTGGTTAACATGCATCTGTGGGTCTCCTACACCTCCCTCTCTCTGGGCTGCTATTTTGACCGTGACGATGTGGCTCTGGATGGTATGGACCATCTTCTCCTGAGAATTGGCCAAGGAGAAGGGCGACGGTGCAAAGCATCTCTTGAAAATGCAAAATCAGTACAGCAGCCGCGACCTCTTTCTGGATGTACGGAAGTCGTCTCAAGATGAGGGGGGTAAAACCTAGGATGCTAGGGATGCTGCCCTTCTCACAGAGAAGAACCTGAGCCAGGCCCTTTGGGATCTGCATGGCCTGGGTTCTGCCCGCACAGACCCCACATCTGTGACTTGCTGGAGAACCACTTTCTAGATGAGGAGGTAAGACTCATCAAGAAGATGGGTGACCACCTGACCCACCTCCGCAGGCTGGCTGGTCCCCAGGCTGGGTTGGGCAAAAATGTCTTCGAAAGGCTCACCCTCAAGCACGACTAGGAACTTCTGGAGACCAGTGGCCATTGAGAAGTCCCCCTAATGTCAGGGCTGCCTGAAACCCCTCTCTGCAGCCACTAGGCAGCTTTTTAACACTCTGGAGCCCTCTCTCAAGCCTTGGAGCAAATGGAAACGATAAAGTGTTTTTGCAGCATCAAAAAAAAAAAAAAACTAGAGTAATTCTATCATATCTTAGGATTTTAAAAGTATCATTCCAGGAGCCAAAAACCAATTTAGATATTATGATACAATTAGCTTTCCATGTAGGCAGCACTGTCCCAGAATTTGCAGAATTTAGGTACAGACAGCAAAAGTTAGCAAAAGTAGGTCAGATGGAAAATGTTAGATTTGTGGTGATACAAGAAATTATACATTATTTATATTTCCTTCCCTTTCCTTAGAGCATTAATATACTTGTTAAGTTCAAATGATGGGTAAGCACTGAATTAGACTTACATCTCCTCAGTGCTATAAGTGTTAGCATCACCACTCTCAATTTAGAAAGGGATGAAAATCATGTGGTTGGCCTTAATGACAAGAAAAGTCACAGGATAGCTTCTAATTTATAATGCTTAGCATTAATGTGCAATTTTGAGTTTTCATTAGATCCCTTAAACAAAATAATAATTCTGCTGTACATTCAGTTTGTGTGTGTTTTCATACTAATGCCTGAGAGGCAGGGTGATGCTGGTGATTGGGAGTTAATTTGCATCTTAATTATGAACTCTGGAAGGTCAAGGCAGACCACCAGGATCCTGCTTTCAGTTAGTAAGTGCTGTGGGACCCAGTGAAGGGTCTCTGGGAGCTGTGGTCTGTCACCTGGGACACAAGAATGATGGGCCCTGAACAAACAGTGATCAGAAAGTACCTGAGAGTGGACAGAGTCAAATTTCGTAAACCCTCTTCTGGGACGCTGACTAAGCCTGTGACACTTAGATTCACTCTCATCAAGTCTTTGGACAACTTATCTTCAATCCTTTTTGTGCGTGAGTGCTAAGTGGCTTCAGTCATGTCTGACTCTGTGCAGCCCTATGGACTGCAGCCTCCCAGGCGCCTCTGTCCATGGGATTCTCCAGGCAAGAATACCAGAATGGGTTGCCGTGCCCTCCTCCAAGGGATCTTCCTGACCCAGGGATGGAACCCACGTCTCTTATGTCTACCTGCACTGGCAACCACCAGCACCACCTGGAAAACTCCCTAATCCTTTCTGGTTGCTTAAAAGAAGCTATAATCAAATGCATGGATGTTCTCTGGCTAGTTCAGGTACAGTGAAGCGCTGGAGAGGTGGGGGACAGACAGAGCCCCGGGAAGCATACTGGGGCCACCCAGAGATACCCCTCAGGTGACAATGAAGTGGATGTTGACAATTACAAAACCGAGGTATCAGTTAAAAAGGACTGTGGTGCTCAGGGGGACGCAGCATGGTAGTAACAGAGACCTAAGTCCCTGACTGTCTTTGTGATCGCCTTGATCCAAGCAAACAAAGGTTAGTTTTAATTTCGTATTTTTATAGCACCCTCCCCAAGCCAAATGGACTGTGGGTGATTTTAAGACAGCAGAAAGACCCACAGATGGTCATTTTACCAAAACAAGGCCTGTAAAAATGGATGCTGTACACTCTGATGTCTATCTTAAGATGCTACAAGAATGTCAAAAACCCGAAACCACTATTTCTCAATACTGTCTCTAGATGAAATGTTTTCATTTTTGTGTTAACACTTCAAGGCCCTTTATTGTAAAATAGTACAATTTTATCTTGGACTATACATATAAACAGGCAATGTATGCCAAGGTTACTGTGGGTTCCAAAACTATAAAGATGCTAAGACAAAAAGTTTCACTCTTAGAGCTGACAAATATCCCAGTCTTTATTTGATAGACACATATATCATATCATGCTTTCACAGTTCTAAATTAGCATCTAAAAGTATCTCTCTTTCCCTCTGCCTTTGATAGGGTTGTTATGCTTCTGAGATCTGGTCAAGGGCAGGCAGCATTTTCCTGCACCATGGTGACTGAATATTTAGGTGACTATACACCTCAGTATTTTGGACTCAGTTATGCATTAATAGTAATCTGACAATGTTACTAAAGCATTAACCAGACCTTAACCTATGCACTTAGCACGCATTATAAAGTGATGCATTTCTAACAGCATCTGAGCTAGGTTAATGTAATCATCTCATCTCTGTTTCTCACCTAAAGCTGAAGCATCATCCAGTGTACCTTTTTTCTTTTTTTCCCAGTGTACCTTTTAATAAATGATTTAAGTCTGGGACAACCACAGGATTATAACTTGGAAACCCTTTTTCTTCAACTGCTTCTTTGCCTGCTGAAGTCTCAGAGCTATTCTAAGTGACAAGAAGGTACCGGGTACACACTTAGTTGCTCAGTCGTGTATGACTCTTTGTGACCCCAAAGACTGTAGCCCACCAGGCTTCTCTGTCCATAAGATTCTCCAGCAAGAGGACTGAAGTGCGTTGCCATGCCCTCCTCCAGGGACACACTGGCTAAGTTTCTTTAAACAACTCACTGGAAGTCCAGTGGTTAGGATTCTGTGCTTCCACTGCAGGGGGCACAGGTTTGAATCCTGGTCGGGAAACTGAGATCCCATAGGCTGGGCAGTGCAGCCAAAAAGAATAAATTTAATAATTAAATTTAATAATAAATAATTAAATTTAATAATAATTTAATAATAAAAAACAATACCCAGAGAGGGTAGATGTGGGGTGCCTTTTATTCTTATGATAATAGTTCAAAACGATATAAAAATAATGTGGCAACAATAAGGAAAGACAGTTTATGTAATAATAAAGGTGGAAAAGCAACACCAACGCCTGAATTTCTTTCTTCCCCTCTTAGATCCCTCCCTGGAGCAATGATGGAAACAAAAGCATCACTTGGAATCTTGCTGACTCTGTAACAGTTGATACAGTGAAACATGCCAGCTTGCTCTCTTATGCACCGGCTTGACCAGCCAGTCATAAATAAGGGTGCACCAGTTTGACCAAGCAGGAAGCTGAAGTCATGGCTGTTCTTACCTGATGCTCGGCCATCTGGCTCTCGGGACTCCTGCCCTGCTCCAGACTCTCACCGAGTTTCACCTCGATGGCCTCCATTTTCGTGGAGATGGACTGGAGGGAGTCCTGGTACTTCTGCTGGCGTTCCAAGGCTTCATAGAGTGTGCGCTGCTTCTCGCTGATCTAAAGAAGAAAAGGGATATTACCAAATGTTTCCCACCCCTAATCTTCTAGATTACGACATTTCTTTCCTCACCGCTTTACCTCTGTGACTCAACAGAGGCTATTCAACTGTGCATGGGTTGTGTAAACATCAGGCATTTCTTTCACAGGACAATCACTAAGGAAATCTAGGCCTCGCATGCGTGGTCAGTTGTGTCTGGCTCTTTGCGACCCTAGGACTGCAGCCTGCCAGGCTCCTCTGTCTCGTGGGCTAAATAATCCCATATGTGGCAGACTTACCACGTTCTTTAAGGTTTCCCAAGAGCGCTGCAAGTCGTCCAGCTTTGCAGTAGCAGAAGGCTCCAGTCCTGGTTCATAGAGCTCTTGGGGTGGCAATGTGCTGGGGGGAACCTTGGCAGCATCGGTCTGTAACCTCTCAGGAGATAAGGCTTGGTAATAAGCGATGTCCTGTGAGAGCAAGGTACAGTGTTAGATTCAAGAGGAAGGCAACACTTAGGTCACTGTGCTTGTCACGCAGAGGGGAGGTTTAGGATTCATACCTGGCCCCAGAGGCTACAACTATCAGTTAGTAAACTCTCGTGATAAGAAGGTCACATCAAAGCACACTGCAGTTGCTTTCAAATTTTGACTCATATAAAAAGCAATTTACCAATATTTCACGTTGCCAAAACTCATTCCTATTTTATATTTGGCAAAATTAAAATACAAAGAATTTACTGGTATACACACTTCAAGACTGATTAACCAGAAAAAAGGAGAATCTAAATGATGTATTTCCTGAAATGCTGATGAATATGTTCATCAGTTTTGAATAACTTTAAAAACCTTTGATTTAAATACATTTAAATCTCTGAAAAGTTTTTTTTCAGGTATAGCCAGATTTTCAATATTTGAGTTCTTTATACTCATTCCTATTTTATATTTGGCAAAATTAAAATACAGAGAATTTACTGGTATACACACTTCAAGACTGATTAACCAGAAAAAAGGAGAATCTAAATGATGTTTTTCCTGAAATGTTGATGAATATGTTCATCAGTTTTGAATAACTTTTAAAAACCTTTGATTTAAATACATTTAAATCTCTGAAAAGTTTTTTTTCAGGTATAGCCAGATTTTCAATATTTGAATTCTTTAATCACAGAAATTAATTTAAATATGTTAGATATGTTATTTAAATATGTCTTAATTAAACATGTTAATACATATATTACTTAAATTATAAATATATTAATATTTAATAAGGGAAAATGTAATAGGGAGGTTAAAACTACTCTAAGAAACAAATAATAAAGAGGTTTTCTTTTACTCAATTCCTGGAAAAACACAAGAAACAAAGTGGATGCTGAAACAGAAGGCTTTTGAATTTTTTATTTCTTGGGCAATAAGTAATTTTATTAGTATTGATAATAGAATTAACTATATCAAGATACATAATTCATATGCTTTTAATTGTTTTTATGGTGTGTTCAATTCAGTTCAGTTATTGAAGGGAGTCCTGTTTATATTGTGGAAAATACTATTATAAATTTCACTACTTCACAGTTGCACTGTTTAAGATCAAAAACCTGAGCCTTATTGATGATAATGTCTTGGTAAAAAGTACTGAAGGCCCCAGATACCTGGGAAAAACCAAGGCAACATCAGGAAGGAGCCTAGTGTCTTGGGGTCAGTGCTAGGGCAGAAGCAGGGTCGTAGGGCAGAATGAGTTCAGACAGGAGTCTGACACTGCAGGAGCCAGGACACCTGGGACCCCAGGGGAAATTCACCTCCTAAGTAGCTAGAGAATTGGATCCTCATAGCTCAGTTAGTAAATCATCTGCCTGCAATGCAGGAGACCCAGGTTCGATTTCTGGGTCGGGAAGATCCCCAAAGAAGGAAATGGCCACCCACTCCAGCATTCTTGCCTGGAGAATTCCATGGACAGAGGAGGGCTACAGTCCATGGAGGCTGTCCACTGGCGGGCTACAGTCCAGGGGGGCTGTCCACTGGCGGGCTACAGTCCAGGGGGGCTGTCCACTGGCGGGCTACAGTCCAGGGGGGCTGTCCACTGGCGGGCTACAGTCCA
>SJYX01022635.1:355167-381536 GCA_006410675.1 Oreotragus oreotragus
GGGCTACAGTCCACGGGGGCTGTCCACTGGTGGGCTACAGTCCACGGGGGCTGTCCACTGGTGGGCTACAGTCCACGGGGGCTGTCCACTGGTGGGCTACAGTCCATGGGGGCTGTCCACTGGTGGGCTACAGTCCATGGGGGCACAAGAATCCGACGTGACTCAGCGACTAAACCACCACCACAGAAACAGAGCAAGTCACTCACATCTTGTGCATGGAGCCCCTCATCTGCGCAACCCTGGGCGGATTCGAGGATTAAATAAAGTGATAGCTGAGTGGCCATGAGACCCTCTACCATCTTATTGCTGAGGCCTCCAGGTAAGTCCTCCACATTTATTGATGACACTGGAGCATGGAGACTGGTTCCTTTTCATCCCTAACCCTGTCACTCATCTTGAGCAGATAATCTTGGTATTTTCAAGTCCCTGACAACCTTATATCCATCCATCCTCGCCCACTTGCCTCCTTGAACATGATAGGCTGTCATCACTGAACTGATTCACCCTGAGTATATTTCTGACTAAGTGATGTAAACCATTCTCTTGCCAACCGCTGTGTTTCCTTTGCCCCTTTAAGTGCTGCTTCAACCACTTGGAAAACCCCAACTATGACTCAATCCAACTTTTCCTTACAGAATGCACGTGTGTGCACACATGTACACACACACAAATTGGGATATTTCTGCAACTTCTCAAATTTTCAAAGGTCTGTCCATATTCAGACTCACCTCTATTTCACTCTTTCTAGTCCTCTTGAGTAAAGATAATGCTCTCACCTACCCCTACAACCTCATCCACTTTGCCTTTCTCAAGGATCTTGGTTCATTAATATCTACTCCATCTCCACTGACTTTCCCCTTAGTATATAAATAAATCTTTTCCATCTGAAAACACCTATACACAGCCTTCTTTGTTTTTTTCTTTTAGGGTATCATATATTAGAAAGTTCTACAAATCATAACATAATGACTCATTACACACAAATACAATTTGCACACACGTTTGTAACCATCGTTTTCTCCCTTTTGCTTCATAATTCAGTTTCTGAAGATGGTAGTTTACATTTGATATGTTCACCCATCCACTTCTAAATACCCAACTGAGCCTTGATTCTAGTGACTCCACTAAAAGTGCTCTGGCCATAATCATCAGTGGCTGTTTTCTGTGATATAAAATGATTATTTTTTGAATCTTCTCTTGCCTGGTTTCTCACTGGAATTCAGTACCACTGATCATCCCTTCTTGGAAAAGATTTTCCTTTTATCCTCTCTGTTCTCCTACCTCTTTCGTCATTCAGTCTTTCTCTTTTGTTTTGTGCACGCATTCTTAAACACTGCTGTATTTATGAGCTCCAGACCCACATAATGAGTTGTACAAGTTGATCCCATAGTCTCTTCAAACTCAATACTTGCAAAAACAAAACAAACCAGCCAAAAAAACTACGTGGAGGATAAGAAATGGATTTAGGAAAAATGATGACATTTTGTCCATCTTTCAATGAATGGATTAAGTTTTATCCATTTTTCTAATCACCTCACTTGGGATTTATTCTCCATTCCTTCTCTCCCTGACCACCACTGCACATGTAAGGATGAAGTTCTATACCTTTGCCGCAGCACGGGCTGGGTTCAAGTTCAAGTTCATATTATAGCGACAACTTCCTCTCAGGTTGCAAACTAGCAGCCTGCAGGTTGCCTCTAGCCTGCATATATTTAGCTTGGCTTATACAGTGTAGCAGGAGCAGCATACAGTGTTTTAAATTGTTTCGAATGTCTCTTCAACCAGAAAGGGAGCTTTTGTAAGAATCCCAATTCATGGCTTCCCCTGCAAACTGGAAGCCAGGTAAGACAGGATTCCACGTTCACGTGCCTACAGTAATTCTAAGAGAGGAAAGTTCACATGGGGAGGCTCTGTCAGGGCCCCACAGCCCCCTGTCTCTTTCATTTACATCACCAGTAAATGACCGGTGACCAGTCATCAGTCTGAATGACAGGACCGGACACCAGAGTGTGCAAACTTCTGTCCCCCGCTCACTTCCCTGGCTCTGGATTTGTCCATCACCATCCTGTCTACGCTGAAACTGAAAAATCTGCTCTAAAGCTCACTTCCGTGCAGGCCTTCTAGTTAAACTCCTTCAGTGGTTACCTATTAGCTCCTGGACAAAGTTCAGATTCTTTCGTGTGGCATCAGGGTGTTTCCTATATCCCCCTCAGTTTCATTTCTCCCCCCACCTCCTCTCCAAATCTATGCTTCTCCCATTATACTGATGTTATTTGCAGTTGCCTTGCAAGGCCGTTTTCCTTCCTGCTGCCTGAAAAAGCTTCCTGTATGTGCTTCTTTCTGCCTGAAAGACTTCTCCTCACTCCAGAGCACTCCAACTGTGCCTGACTTATACTACTTTAAAACTAAAGGGGGGAGTCCTCGATCCGGTGAACTCCAGCCTTGTTTAGGAACTTACCCTGTGTCCTTCCTTCACCTTCTGCTTCCCACCCTCATAGCACTTGTCCCACTCCACGGTCACCATGTGCCTACTCTCACACAGACTATGAGTTCCCTAAAAACTGTGCAAGTGGCTGAATCTGAGCATACCATGGAGTGTTTGGCAAATAACAGGCAAGTATATACATTCATCGGGCTTCCCTGGTGGCTCAGTGATAAAGAATCCACCTGGAATGCAGGAGACTTGGGTTTAATCCCCGGGTCAGGAAGATTCCCTGGAAAAGGAAATGGCAAGCCACTCCAGTGGAGAATTCCATGGACAGAGGAGCCTGGTGGGCCACAGTCCATGGCGTCACAAAGAGCCAAACATATCTCAGCAACTAAACAACAATAACATATTCGTTCATAAAAAGTTGTATATGTAAAAGCACTTTTTTTTTTTTTCTTTTTGCTGCACTGCATGGCATATAAGATCTTCTAACCTCCTCAACTGGGAATCAAACCCACATCTTCTACACTGGAAATGCAGAGTATTAACCACTGACCCCAGGGACGTTCTCTAAAAACACTTTTTTAAACTCTATTATTTTGCTTACATGGATGGTATTAATAGTACTATGAGGCCCACAAGGAAAAGCAAAAAGTTGTTTTGATGTAAAAATTTTAAATACTCTATTATAAATAATGAAGGCCCAAAAGAATAAAATGAAATAAATTTGTTACCAAAAAAAATCTGTTTTCTGGCTTCTGTGTCTCAAATTTCTTAAAATATTTAGAAAATATCACCATTTATAGATTGATAATTTGCATCTATTTGAGGACTACATAGATTTAATAAAATAAATTGATCAGTTCTATAAGTAACTACTAAATATGTTATAGTGAGGAATCATCCCTAGAAATATCTCTTGTTGGTTATGTGTCTACATTAAAGGAGTTATCATCTAGCAGATTCCTAAGGAATTAAGTTTGGAAACTGGTACATTTTGATTCCTTTTCCAGTCTAAAATGTGCTTTCAGATTCCACATCGCATTTAACTTTCACAATATAGTGAATTAAGTAGCAGCACTGCTTCCCATTACAAATGAGAGACTTTCCAGGTACATGCAGCTTAGGGATGGGATCCATCCCCAGCTTTTAAACTAGAGACAGGGATTCTACTTACTACAATACTGCTCTTCTCAAACTTCTACTTTCTTCAACTCTTCCGAGGAGGAGCCCAAGTCTTGGCTTGTTTTTAATAGGATCAAGAATCCTGCAGCAAAGTCTGGGGATGTCTCATTATTTCTCTCCTCAAGTAAACTAAACCGCTATCACATTTCGGCTAATAACTACTGTCAGAGACAGAACACACTGACTGGGGAGATCAGCTAGTTATATAATGGAGATCTACTTACAGAAGTAGCAAGCACAGTCTTTTTTTTAACAGCTGCGATTTTATAAAGCAGTTATATTTGGCCCTTCCTTGAAACAGCTGTGTACATTCTTGCAGCGTTTTGAGTCTGCAAACTGGAACTTATGGGAATTCTAAATGCTTTCCTCAGCTTCAAGAGAAAGTTTTGTAAATGCAGGCATCACTGGCTATGCTGCAGTATTTGTTCATTTTCCTCTGACTTACATCACTTGACAAAAATTGCATGTGGCTGGAATGACGGGGTCAGTTTGTTTAAATAACACCAAGCATAACACTTTTGCTTTCTAACAACTTCCTGGGAGTAAAGTTGTCTGACATGAAAGAAATAAAGATCTTTCCCCCCTAATTTATATAATACTATGTCAGGTTAATATTAAAATTTAAATCAAAGTTTTCCTGTGATTTGGGAGGGGGAGTCAAAATGGGATTAAGACAAAGCATAATTTTGCTCATAATTGGGGGATTTGATTGAGCTTGACAGTTAAAGCAATTGTAATGAAAATGCTTGCATATAATATCATTTACAGAAGAGTTTCACCTGTACAAAGAAAGACACTTCATAAGATGCAGCACTGAGATTTATAATTTTAGGAGAGGGATATTCTTTCCATAGTGTTAGTCCAACAGTCAGTGTTCATTGTTCAATCTGGAAATTTTAAGAACATTAAACCCATCATATAGGATACATTTTCTTACACAGTAAAAAGCTGACTCTAGCCATATTTCTATGATTCTAATGACATCTGCGGCCACAGGGAAGAACACATCGTCAAAGAATGAGTAATTCATATTTTAAAATCAGAATTTGGAGAACAGTTTCCCAAATCCTCCAGAACACTGTGAACTTCTCCTTTTTTAAAATTTCCCCTAACACTTTTGTTATTATAACTTTTGTTATTACTCAAGTTATGGCCACTTTTCTCACTCAACTATAAGGCACTTGAAAGCAGGGGCCACTGCTGTTTCATCCTTTGTTATATCTCTGGATCCTAGCACAAGATTTCATGCCAAGCAAGCTAGCTAGCTGATAATGAATGAACTGATACCTTTCTTAGCGCTCCATAGATTTTTACCAAGAGAATTGTTTTATCAAAAGATTTCATTGCTTTATTTTCCTTGTTTGGAGGGAGGTGGGCTCTCTATATCACAGAAATCCTATTTTGAATGCTTCTGCTTTAAAATAAAATAATATGATTGGTTTGTAATATAGCTTATAGAACATTTGCTTTGGTCAATGCCTCTCCCTTGATAATAAATTTCAGCTTTTTTGAACACAAGTAATTTCATAGTAAAGCAATTAAAAAATTTTTTTTGGTTCTTTGGCTAAAGAAAAAAAAAGAAAGCATGATTCAATATGCATTAAACAATTCTGATTACTATAAAAACATCCTTTTGATTTCTAGGCAATATTTTTCATGAAAATTTTTGAGATATTTAATTTAGTATGATCTATATTTAATGGAATGAACACTCAAAAGGCACCTCATAATGAGAAGCTGTTGTCCTCATTTTATAGAAAATAAAACTTAAGGTTATCGACAGACAAGAAAACTCAAAACACAGATCTAGTTAGGCACTAATGTGTATACTGACAGACGGCCTTTAAACTGGTTGGCAACTAGTAAATAATGAAGAAGTCCTTGTTATATTATATGGTGAAGACAAATTTTCCATCTTCAAAATCCGAGCTGGCAAGTGTCAAAACTTTGTTCAATGAATGTTAACAACAGCAATAGAATCATGTTATTTTACAAAGGTGACATGAACTTTTCATTTTCTATTAGGATGCAGTACTCCATTACAAACAGCTGTTAGATGCTAAAGCCATAATGCCTTAAAGCAGGCCCTTCTGCAGCTCTAGTTTCTGTGACCTAATTTTTGCTCATCTCATCTCTGTAGCCCAGGAGAGATGGTAGGTTAAGCCAGCATGGGTCTCACATGATAATCACAGTTTATGAATCTGTCACACCTAATGGTGTGATTCTCGAAGTCTATGATCCATACCCACAGTCTAATAAGAACAGAGAATGGAGTCCTGCATCCGTTCAGAGATCTGAGCTAGAGGAATGCCAAGCGGGCAGTACCTGGTTAACAGAGGCATCTGTATTAGCCACAGGTGAAGGGGAGCGACAAGCAGGCGGAGAGGAGATCTCACTGTTGGTTCCCTCCTCCCCAGACTCCTCAGTGACAGGTGACAGCAAAGTGTGACAGCGACCTGCAGTCATCTGTCACATAGAATGTGGCCCAAAGGACACGAAAATCGGTTAGTTATATTAACAGAACACCTGATCAGGCACCGGTTAAAACAGAGATAACCATACAACAAAAGTAAAAGCTACTGAGATCTCAATTTACATACAAATTCTGTGTTACTATTTGAAAGTTTTGTCCTCAAGTGACTATGACACTAGGGTCCATTGTAAAACAAATGTGGGTAGGGGATACAAGTCACATTATGGATTTCACTGTCGATTAAATATTTCTTTAACTTATGTTCCTTTTCTTGATTGTCTGTATCTTTATAAATAACAATTAAAAATCACAAGGCAAACAAATGAGAGAAGGGTCTATGAATTAAAGCTTGGTCTTTTGTAGGTATTTCAGATTCCAACTATTCCAGCGAGACAAATGCACCCAAAGTAATATATCACAAAAAGAGGCCGGGTATGGTTATACACTACTGAAGACACAGTACATATGTGTGAAAATATAAGTGCTGGAAAACAATGAATTAAGAGGATAATGAACTCATTTTAGATGCACAGTGATGGGGAAATAACAGTGCAGATAGAAATAAATGGAATTTATTTTAATCCAAAGTTATCTGTTGGATTTTCTATTATCTTATTCTTCTAATAATAGCTTTTCTTCGATATGTTATGAAACATTTATACAACAGAATAGGCAAGCACACCTAGTCATTCAGCACATTACCAGGGAAAGCACACACACAAATATATGTAGCGTGATTCTCCCATTCCCCCAGAAAACTAGAAAACTGTGCAAAGGAATTTTTTTGACGCTCAGAGCCTCTGAGCATTATTGCTAAATTATAAACAAATGCAGGGCTGACCTTCAGCACGTTAAGTCAGTCAGGAGTCTCAAACAGCTTCGTTTCAACTGCCACTGATACAGTGTTAAAGACTGGCCTCGGCCCAAATATAGTCAGAGAGTTAAGGGGACTGTTCCTCAGTTCATATCTGCAAGATCTCTAATACCAAGCCCCCTGAAAGGCGCTCAGGCCACTGGTCAGGAGACAGTAGGAAGAGAGCGCACGGGCCAGCCGGCCTTGACCCTTACTCACCATGACCACAGAGGGGTGGGCCGAGGTCGCGGGGAGGAGCTCCCCCGCCAAGTCCTCCGTCCCCTCCGCCAGCCCCTCCACCTCGGTCACCGTCAGCAGCATGGTGGCGTGCTTGGCTTTCACGGTCAGCATCTTGCACTTGGAGTTCAAAGAGGCGATCTGCTCCTGGTAGCCCTTGATTTTCTGAGCCAGCTCCTGAGGAAACATTTCCCCCCCGCCTCGGGGTGTCACAGCAGCATCAGAAGGAAACAGAGCTAGCAGCGTTCATCTTCCTCCGGGGCTGGCCAATGAAATCACAGAGCCGCGCCAGACCCAGCGGCGGGGAGGCAGGATGTGGACGGGGCGAGCGCGGAGCCTGCCTGCCGCGCGCCCCGAGCCAGACCACAGCGCGGCGGGGCCGGGAGGGGCGGTGGGGCCCGCGCGGCGGGAGGCACGGAGCCAGGCGGCCGGGATGCTAATCCCAGAGGTGCTCGGGGCTGGACTGGCATTTGCGTAACGTAAAGACTGGCAACTTCCTTTAAAATGCCCGAGGAATCTGAAATTGCCAGATGGTTCATGCCATGGAAATTAGGTCATGTGATGACTGAAACTGCCAAAAATGCAATGCTCGGTTCTTACCATCTCGAATATGTCAAACAGGGCAGTCATTTGTGACAGACGAGTCATAAAGTAAACTGCTCCTGAATTCCTGTGACCCCGGCGAGTTGTTTTGTGCAGACAAGCTCAAGACTACTTAGGTAATCCTGATTTTTGATGCATTTCACTCCCCAAAGGAAATTTTGTGCATTCATGAAATTTTCCCTCATGCACTCCATTATGCCTCTAATGTTTCTGATGCCTCAAACTAGAGCTTTGAACTTGAAGTTCTGTTCAATGTTAAGGTCTTTTGATTTCCTTTGCTAGTCAAAAAAATTGTTTTGAGATAGAGGTTTTAAAATTTTTACAAGGAGCTAATTGAAAATATATTCTGAATAGCACATAGCTCTTAAAAAACGAATATTATAGTATTAAAATTCTAAAATAATCTAAAATGGTAATCCTAAAATGTTAAATTTATACTCTCTGTACTTCAAAGATTAAAAAATGAACATGTAAGCTTTTTTTTTACATTCATGTAAACAAAAATATTAATCCTAAAAGGACAAAATCTCTGCTTTTTTTTCTATTCCTTTTATTTGGCTTCTTCACTTGAAAAGCTGTCATTTAGTGTTTGTACGGTACACATTTTGTGAGTCTTTAAAATGTGTGTGTAATCACGCAAAGGAGAGCTTTGAACCTGACATTCAAACTACAGCTTTGAACTTGAAGTTCAGAAACAAAATAACAATAACAAAATGATACATGTGTATATGTATGAAAAGCGAAGTCACTTAGTCGTGTCTGACTCTTTGGGACCCCATGGACTATAACCTACGAGGCTCCTCTGTCCATGGGATTTTCCAGGCAAGAGTACAGGAGTGGGTTGCCATTGCCTTCTGTGTGTATATGTATATGTACACACAAACACACCATTTTGTGACTGCTGTCACTTTGCGTTTCCCCTCCCAACCAAAACCGACTGTGTCAGTATAAGGGAAAACAATCCAGGAGAATTCAGCTAGCAGCCTGTCTTCTTGACTTCTAGTAGAAAGTACAGGAATTTTTTAATCTAGGATTTAAAAAGTAGAAATCATCATTTCTTTACCTTTCAGGGTTGCAGATGCTTAGTTAAACCTAACAGGATTTTTTTTTTTTTGGCCAAGTTACACAGCTTGAGGGATCTTAGTTCCCTGGATTGAATCCAGGCCCATGGCATTGAAAGCACCAAGGCCTAGCCACCAGACTGCGAGAAAATTCCCCTAATAGGATTTTTAAAATAATGATTAAATAACTATTTATCACATATGCTTTAGTGCCTAACATATGAATATAATAACTAGTAAACATGCATGTTTGGAAGTCATCTACCAGCTCACTGGACTCCTTGAATTCTATGTTTTCAGCTAAAATTTTATGCATTCATGAAAAATTCCCTCATATACTCCACTGAGCCTTCATACCATGGCTGCCCATCTGGTAGAACTGAGGACTCTGTGAGAAAGAGTTAGCCTCAGTCCTTCCACCATTCATGCCCACAGGGATGGTCACATCCCCTGTGGCAGTACCCTGCTTAGCACACTGAGAGCAAATGCCCGTTTTCTAAATCTCAAATTATTGGGTATAAAACTCATCTTAGTTGCTTGTTACAATGCAGTTCTGGTCTAGGTGCCAAAAGATTTTGATTTATTAGGGCTATGAAAATCTGCCTTTTATCATTAGTCCATGAGACTCCCTTGAAGAAATAGTTCTCTAGAACTTTTTTCTATAAAAAGAAACCTGCCAAAAAAAAAAAAAGAAACCTGCCAGTATCCCAGGAGCTTTGTGGGTTGGGAGTCAAATTCGCTAAATTAAAATGGAGCATGGATGGGTTAATGAGCTCTCCATGCGTATGTATGTGTAGTTTTAACTGAGTGTTTCTGAAGATCAAGACACGGGATGAATGTTCAAGTGGGAACTCGGGTACAGAGGCTGCTCTGAGGGAAGGTGCCCTCTGGGCAACCACCTGAGCCCAGGAGCATGCCTTCTGTGTCATGTGGAAAGCAGCTCTGAGAGTCTCTTCTATGCTTTAAAAGTGACAGGATCACTTCCTTTTTTTTTTTTTTTTTAATTAAATGTCACATTTGAAAAATTACAGGGAAAAAAGTGAATTCCCTAGAAATAAACAAATGATTAGTCATCTTTATGAGTTAAAGTTAAGTATATGGAAACTAGCCTCACCTCAAGATGAAAATCCATTAAAAACACACATAAAAAAAACAAGGAAAAACATTCTCCCAGAATTCCCTGTTATAAATCAGGCTTCCCCAACGACTCCCCTTACCCCCACCTCCAACCCCCACTGCCCTCCACAGCACTTTCCTTCCTGTGTTTGTTTTACACAAACAATGAGCCTGATGCAGGACTATGTCATTATAAACATGCAAATACACTCTAAGTCACATGCCAAAACTAACACAAGTCTGCACTAATGTTTAGAACTGGGAGAAGAAGATGCGACAAAATGAACAGATCATTGAACAGGAGCCAGAGGACAGTCTATGGCTGACTCTGCTGAGAGCTGGCAAGTCATTGATTCTCCTAGGCCATCATTCTTCTTTTTTCCAGTCTTAGTTCCCTGACCAGGGATTGAACTTGTGCCTCCTGCAGTGGAAGCTCTGAGTCAACCACTGGACCACCAGGGAAGTCCCCAAATGTACCAGATTAGAATCTGTTTTCTATCAGGTACTACATCTGGAAGCTTAAGAAGTCATTCTAAAAAATTAATTTCTGTTTTCTTATCAGTAAAATGAAGACCATTCACACCCACACAAATTCTTAAGCTCATCAGGTTTTTGTGAAAGATAAACTGAAAACACTGTAAACTGTCTTAAAACACTTAAAACAACAAAAAAATCTATAGTAATGATAATTATTGTCATTCTAGATAGATTAAAAAATATATATATTTTCTGTGCTGTGGTTGAAAAGTTGCTGCAACAAAATTCTGGATCTTACAATGTGGGATTAAAAGTAGTTTCAGAATAAATGTGTATTATAAAGTCTAATGTATGCCTTATATATAGTTTTCAAGTATCTGCAAAACATCTTTTCATTTAACCAGTGACAGAAGAGAAATGAATAGTTAACATAGATAAGCTACAGTATAGGAATAAATGGAGGTAGGATATTTATTTACATTATTTTATAAATCATACATGAATGTGATGCATTGGATGTGACAAGAAATTAAAGAACTGCATTTGCTAAGGCGGGGGGAGTGAGATTTTCCAACAACTGTTTAACAACAATTGTTAAAAATTCAACAATTGAATCTTATAAGAACCTTACTATGATATTTGGTTTGGAAAATTCTGTTGCTCTTATGAGAACACAGTTAAAATAGAGTAGATGGAAGGATAAGCTAAATGTCTATCCTTGGCACAGAGAAAGAAGACACACCCTCCTCTAGTAACTTTCCAAAATTCATGATACTGTAATCAGCCCCCAAGGAAAGAGTCAATGCGACCTATACAGGATTTAACAAGTCAGGAAAGGAAAGTCACTGCTCTCCTGAAGGAACTGAAACACTCGAGATATATGATCTCTGAGACCAGGTTTGCACAAAGGGTGTTCAAGTTCTAAGGTCATAATGATGCCAAAGATACAAAAAAGGAGGCATATCTGAACATGGAAAAGCTGTTAAGTCATAACACGGTAATCATCAAAACCAAAAATATGAGCCATTTACTGATTTTGGTAAAAGGAGGTGAAATGACCTATATGTGAAGGAGCAAATGACTCTCTCTTTAACAGGAAATATCCCTTCTTTTTAATGAGGGCCATCAAAGCAGCAAGGCTTTAAGCATTGCTGTTCCTTATCATCTGTAAAGACAGGGAGTCCAGCGACCTCTCTGGCAGGCCAGTGATTAAGATTCCACACTTCCAGTGCAGGAGACACGGGTTCAATCTCTGGTGGGGGAATTAAGATCCATATGCAGCATGGAGAGGCCAAATGATAAAGAAGACAGGGAGCATAGTGTGTTTTGGTGTATGAATTGTGAGAATTCTGCTGGAAGCAGTCAGTGGGTCATGGTGGAGACAGACATGTCATGGATGTTATGCCAAAAGGTTTTGGAATTAAGTGGAGGACTCATGCTACTGGGTCTTAGAGAACATCAGCAAAAAAAGCACTCAAAATGCAAAGACAGCCGAAGAAGCTCTCCAAGAACCCAACATGTTATGTCCCGGACAGGGAAAAGCTTTCCATTTCATCTGCTAAAAACCAGTCACATATTCTCACCAAGCCAGGGCCCTGCCCTTGAACTTGGCTTGTCTTACCTCATGCCGAGAAATCTGGGCTTGCAGTTCCTGGATGTTGCTGGTGGCCACAGGCTTATCCTCAATCTCTCTGTGAGCTCCTTCTATGAGTTCCTGGAGGTGCTGCATTTCTTGTTCATATTGTTCATATTGCACCACAGCCTCCTTTGAAGGAAAAAACAAAAGCATAGACGATTATCTATTGATATCAATAACTTCTGTGTGAGCTCCTGTGCTACTGTCTGACAAACTCTGGTGTTAATGTCTATTTACCCATGAGTCAAGGGAGCAAAAAATCACGGGGAAAATTCCTAGATGATTCAAATTCCCAGTTTTCTGCTGATATTTCAGAGCCTTCTCTCTAAAACATTTTGTCAAGATTATTGATGGACTGAACATAGTGGTGCTGGAGAAGACCCTTGAGAGTCTTGAAAGTGAAGTCGCTCAGTCGTGTCTGACTCTTTGCGACCCCATGGACTGTAGCCTACCAGGCTCCTCTGTCCATGGAATTNATTATTGATGGACTGAACATAGTGGTGCTGGAGAAGACCCTTGAGAGTCTTGAAAGTGAAGTCGCTCAGTCGTGTCTGACTCTTTGCGACCCCATGGACTGTAGCCTACCAGGCTCCTCTGTCCATGGAATTTCCAGGCAAGAGTACTGGAGTGGGCTGCCATTTCCTTCTCCAGAGGCTCTTCCCAACCCAGGGATTGAACCCGGGTCTTCCACATTGCAGGCAGACACTTTACTATCTGAGCTACCTTTGGCCGAACATAGTGGTGCTGGAGAAGACTCTTAAGAGTCCCTTGGACAGCAAGGAGATCAAACCAGTTAATCTTAAAGGAAATCAGTCCTGAGTATTCATTGGAAGGACTGAAGCTGAAGCTGAAGCTCCTGATGCGACGAAGTGACTCATTGGAAAAGACCTTGATGCTGGGAAAGATTGAAGGCGGGAGGAGAAGGGAACAACAGAGGATGAGATGGTTGGATGACATCACCGACTCAATGGACTTGGATGGCACAACCAAATTTGATGGACATGAGTCTGAGCAAGCTCCAGGAGTTGGTGATGGACTGGGAAGCCTGGCATGCTGCAGTCCATGGCAAAGAGTCAGACACGAATGAGTGACTGAAGTGAACTGAACTGAAGTGGTTAGATCCTCCTTCTTCTTCTTATTGTCCTAAAGATGACAATGATATGGTCCAGAACATGGTAGAAAAGTAGTACGAAAAACATGATTACTTCATTTTTCTGTCAAGGAAATTCTGTGAGGGACTCAGCTAAGTGCTGGAATAGGAGAGAAAAAATGAATGAAGTATGTCATTTGTAGCAACAAAGGTAGAGGTTGTCTAGAGGTTGTCATACTGAGTGAAGTAAGTCAGACAAAAACAAATATTATATGAGATCACTTATATGTGGAATCTAAAAAAAAAAATGGTACAAATAATGAACCTATTTACAAAGCAGAGAGTCACAAATGTAGAAAATAAACCTGTGGTTATTGAGGAGGGAGAGATGGAGGATACATTGGGAGATTGGGATTGCAGATTCTTTACCGTCTGAGTCACCAGGGAAGCTCATATATAAAATAGATAACTAGTAAGGACCTGGGGCTTCCTTGGTGGCTCAGATGGTAAATAATCCCCCTTCAATGCAGGAGACCCAGGTTTGATCCCTGGGTCGGGAAGATCCCCTGGAAAAGAGAATGGCTACCCACTCCAGTATTATTGCCTGTAGAATCCCATGGACGGAGGAGCCTGTCGGGCCAAAGTCCCTGGGGTCACAAGAGTTGGACATGACTGAGCAACTAACACTTTTACTTTCACACAAGGACCTACTATATAGCACAGGGAACTCTACTCAATACTCTATATAATGACCTATATGGAAAAGGAATCTAAAAAGGTGTGGATATGTGTATAACTGATTCACTTTACTAGACACCTAAAACTAACATAACACTGTAAATCAACTATACTCCAATGCAAATTTATAAAAAATGAATGAAGTGTGACTTCTGCACTCAGGAATTTACTGTCTAACAAATCAAAAGATAATCCAGGAAGAGTTGACCAAATAGACCATTAGTGGTTTAATGAGAGGGCATGTTTACAATTTTTGGCTAAAGTAGGTGAAATATTAGTTGAAAGCAGATATGTGATAGTTTCATTTCTTCTTAGTAAATAATTGGTCTCTTAGGTGAAGGGACTAACAGTTATAGCTGGGTGTACTTCTCAGGCAATAAAATATATCATAAGCTGAAATATGAAAAAAAAATTCTGTAGTATGCCTTAGGAGTAAAATCTTATTACAAAGTTTTAGATGATTTTCAGATGAATAATAACATAAAAATATATGGTTGAATATAAAATTAACCTTTACAAGTTGTTTTTTATTATATATATATATATATATATGCTGCTAAAAGATAGTTTTCACCAAATTATATTTTTAATAGAGCTTGCCCCAGGCATTTGTGGGTGATCTAAATGATAGCATTTCATGTCCCTATTTTATATAATCACAACAAGCTGTCAGAGTTAACAGTCTGGATGTGTTCTGATGGCTGAGCCCACGCAAGCGCTAAGAAAAGCAGCCCGTGACTCATTTGCTGCTGCTCTGCCAGCAGCGTGGGGGCCACCTGCAGATGCTGGCTGGCCCAGCTGCATGTACCTGCATGATGTTGCACTGCTGGATGGCCGTGTGCTGGAGCCGGCTGGCCTCCTCCTGCAGGTGCAGAGCCGCGTGGCAGAGCGGCAGGCTGGTGACCACGTCCTCGGGGATCCGGAGCGCGCTCTGACAGACCTGCACCGCGTGGACTTTTGGCTTGAGTGACTCCATCTCAGACAGCAAATGCTGAAAGTGCAAGTTCACATTCTAAATTTTAAAATTCTATATTTATACAATTTGATATCCATTTATTTATATAAGGTATACGCAGATATAAAATATACATTTTTCCTGGGACTTTCCTGGGTGGTCCAATGGTTAAGAATCCACCTTCCAACACAGGGGACTCAGGTTCGATCCCTGGTCAGGGAACCAGGATCCCACATGCTGGGGGCAACTGAGCCCACACGCTACAACTCGAGAAGCCTGTGTGCCTCAACTCCTGAGCCCATGTGCTCTGGAGTCTGTGCTCTATAACAAGAGAAGCCCACACACCACAACAAAGACCCAGCACAGCCAAAAATAAAAAAAAAAATTTTTTTCCCATTTAAAAGATATATTCTAAAATATTTTTAAATTTTACATTTTAATAGTTTATTTCAAAAGCAAGATATATTAACTAAATTACAGGTCTGTCCAGAGTTATAAAAATTTTCCCAGGAATTTTTTTTTAATACTGCATACAGTGCTCAGACAATAAGTTTAAAAATCACTTTTCCTAACTATCCTTTCTTTTTTCACAAATATAGCTCCCCCCTCATTTCCCCTGAATTATTTTTGCTTGCCTGTCGGTGAGAGAGTTGCTCCTTGAGACTTAGACGTCCAACTTCTGGAGAAGTCAGGGTTGTCTGGGCTTGCTCCAAAGCAACTTGTAAGTTTCTGAGCTCTGCTTCAAATTTTTTCATATCCTGCAGAGTAAAAGTGACATCAATGTTGATATATAAGCACCTGAAGTCCAAAGTCATAGGTGGAGACTGCTATCATGTAAACAGGCAGTGAAACAAGAGGGAAGGGGGGAGGGGTACAACCATTAAAACAATGACATAGCCATAGGACATGACAAAAACTGACTAGAACCAACTAGGTCTAAGATGGCAGAAGATCTGACTTACAGTAGCCCTTGAGCCTCCTTATATTCTATTGGTAATACATCAGCATCTAAATGACATGTGCACCAGCACCAGAACAGTTTTGAGGCCAATCGTAAGTTACAAGCTGGGTGGTGGCCCAGTTCCCGGAAATCCCCATTCTTTCCCCCCAAAATAATTAGAATAATCCTCCCACTCATTAGTCTATGAAACTTCCCAGCCCATAAAAATGAACCACAATATTTCGGGGCTCTTTCTCACCTTTTATGATGGCCCACACTCTGTGGAGTGTGTTCCTCTCTAAATAAATCCATTTCTTACCTGTAACTTTATCTCTCACTGAATTCTTTCTGCCTCAAGACATCCAAGAACCTCAGATTCACCAGGAACAGCATGACCCCCTATTGGGCTTTCTGGGGCAGACCCTTCCCCCTATACCCTCTATTTTAGCTCCTCTTCGAGGTACCCAGATAATAGTATCTGATGTACATTTCCTGACTTGTTTTACAGATGTTAAAATCCCCCACCAAATGGATGGTGTTAACTACTTGATGACCAAGAGCACACAGCTCCAGGCGTCCTGGAGCTTAAGGACTGATAATGTTAAGTCACCACCCTTCACCCCACCATCAGCCAATCAGAGAATTGTGCATGAGCTGATCACAGATACTTCAAAACTCCTTCCTCATCTGGCCTTAAAAATGCTTTGCTGAAACCCTTCGAGATGTCATGGGTTTTTTGGACATGAGCTGTCTGCTTCCTTGCACGGCCCTGTAATAAACCTTTGTCTGCTTCAAACTCCAACGTATGTTGCGTCACCTCACCATGCGTCAGGCCTAAGAGGGTAACATTCATAGTGAAGAAGGCTCATTAGAGGTGAACACTCTACCTGCACTTTCTGCCACCATTTGTTTTTACCTTAAAAATGTATCTATGAATTTTATTTTATTTTATGGTCACAGCATGTGGGATCTTGGCTCCCCAGCCAGGGATCGAACCCACGTCCTTTGCACTGGCAGCACAGAGTCTTAGCCACTGAACTGCTAAGGACATCCCATCATTGTTGTTTTTAATGATGTGTGTGTTCAGTCACTCAGTCATGTTGACTCTTTGCGACCCCCTGGACTATAGTCTGCCAGGCTCCCCTGGACTCCAGTCTGCCAGCCTCCTCTGTCCATGGAATTTTCCAGGCAAGAATACTGAAGTGGGTTGCCATTTCTTATTCCAGGGAATCTTCCCAACCCAGGGATCAAAACTGCATCTCTTGTGTCTCCTGGATTGCTAGGAGGATTCTTTACCACTGTACCACCTGGGAAGCCCGTAATGATACACTTTTCCATTTAAATAACCTTTTTTTTTTTTACCTTGGCAGCATCGTGGAGACTCTGCAGACGGATTTTGATCACCTGTCGCAGCTCCTCAGTTTCCCGTCCCAGGTCTGCCACTTGCTGAGACATTGTTTCTGTATGGTACACACTATTGAGGTACTGTAATTTCTCAGTCATTGCTTCCAGATCATTGTGAATATCTTCAGATTCTTCTAGCATGGTCTAGAGTGAATTATCAACATCCAGGACATTGGTAGGTAGGTGAAGAGGCAATCAGTACAGTATGGTGTAAAGACCATCAGATTGGGAAAGGGATAAGGAGATGTAATTTACATTTCCCGTGCACACTGTGTATTTTATTGTGTTTAAACTTTGCAGCCCTGTGCCTGCTTCCTACTTCCTGTCACCCCCTTTCCAGGGAAAAAGAAATCAAAGGTCAGGAGCTGTAAACAATCTGTTGAGGCCATGTGTGTTGAACCATGAGGCTAGCCCTCAGTGTGCCACCCCAAGCCACTCAGGACAGGAATATTCTAGCAGTGGTGATGCTCTGAGGCATTGGGTGTCTTCATCAGCTCACTGGCTTCTCTTTTCTCATATTCAAGTAAAGAGATGCTTTTCAGCTCTCATATTCTATAGCTAAGCTCTAAGCATATATGGATCTAAGATACGAAAATAAGACTCAAATGCTTGAAGTGAGACAAAGGGGTAGAAACTATTTGGGATTAAACAAAGCCCTTGGCATCCAGGACAGCGTCATCTGTTGAGACTAACAATCATATGAATGGAATAATAAGCATATAATATGCATTGTATGAGTAGAGTGAAAGAGAAGAAAGGGTTAAGGATGCCAGAAATGAGAGGTGGTATTACCTGTAGGAGGGTTGGGAGAAGGCGTCCTAGAAAAGTCACATCTGAGCTAAGTCAGAGAATGTTTCTATTTGCACAGATGGAGAGGAAAAGGAAAGACCTTTTCTGCTGAAGGGACAGTGTAAGCAACGGCCCATAGGTGAGTGGGCACAAAATGCGCAGTTCCTGGGGCGTGCAATGCATAGAGGAGAACGGGAGGCTGGAGATCACTCTTTTGCAATAGATCCCTTTTTAAAAAGTAAAGTACATTGTTTTCTCTTGCAATATCATATACATATATTATAAAGCTTAGAAAATATTGAAAAATAAAGAAGATAAAATATTCCACAACCCCATACTCCAGGGATGATTTTAATTAAGGGATAAGTGCTGTTCAATTTGGGTATAATTTTAGGTGATTGAGATCATAAGATACCTATAATTTCTTATCTTTTTCACCTGGCATTAAAACACATGCATTTTCTATGCATTGTTTTTAGATAAATTCAGTTTTCATTAATTCTTAAGGCAGGCAGGCATGAAAGAACTCCCTGGAACATTGTGTACAGGCCGAGTTCTCTCCTGAGCATCTGTGTGAGGTCACCACCGACACCTGACCTCTGTCCCCCTGTGCCCTCGATGCACCCAGCCCAGCCACCTGCCCAAGTCAGAAAAACCTGGCGAGCATCCTGGGCTCCTCTCTCTCTTTTACCCACATCCAGAAGCCTCCAAGTCCAGAATTCTCACTAGGTAAAGCCGCTTGATTTTTGTCCTCTCAGCCTCCTAAGTGAGACTTTGTCACTGTCTACTGGAATATTGAAACCACCGTCTGTGTTGTCTTACCTTCATCAATCTGTCTTCCACAGGCTTCTAAGTCATCTTTCTTAAACTATAGGTCTGAGCTTGTCACCTGCCTGCAGAATGTCTGTCAAAGGCTTAGAGTGACTTCGGGAGAAAGGTCAAGATCTCCATAGGCTCTCATGGCCTGTCTTTGTCTTCTCTTATCTCTCTGGCCTCTTTCCTGCTCTCAGCAAAGCGCCTCCTCAGTGCACCAAGCAGAGCACTCCTCCCTCTTTCTGCTGGGATTTTCCCGTGCCTTTTAGGCTGTGTGTCTTTCAGGACTCAGCTCAGAATCACCTTTTCCTTCCTTGTGCTGCTCTCTGCTAAGGCGTTTCAGTCCTGTCTGACTCTTTGTGACCGCTAAGGACTGTAGCTTGCCAGGCTCCTCTGTCCATGGGATTCTCCAGGCAAGAATACTGGAGTGGGTTGCCATGCCCTCNTTCAGGACTCAGCTCAGAATCACCTTTTCCTTCCTTGTGCTGCTCTCTGCTAAGGCGTTTCAGTCCTGTCTGACTCTTTGTGACCGCTAAGGACTGTAGCTTGCCAGGCTCCTCTGTCCATGGGATTCTCCAGGCAAGAATACTGGAGTGGGTTGCCATGCCCTCCTCCAGGGCATCTTCCCAACCCAGCAATTGAGCCCACGTCTCTTGCATCTCCTGCACTGGCAGGTAGGTTTTTGCCAACTAGTGCCACCAGGGATGCCCAGTCCCTTTCCGCCCTTAATCTAACCTGGCTCCTGGTGCTTAGGCATTCAGTCATGTCTGACTCGCTGCGGCCCACTGGACTGGAGCCCACCAGGCTCCTCTGTCCACGAGATTTTCCACGCAAGAATACTAGAGTTGGGTGCCATTTCCTTTTCCAGGGGATCCTCCCAACCCAGGGAGCGAATCTGTGTCTCCTGGGTCTCCTGCACTGGCAGGCGGATTCTTTACCACTAGTACCACCTGGGAACCCCCTCTATCTCTTTTCTCCCTTCAATTATCAACTCCCTGGGGCAAGGCAGGGAATATTCTTTGTATTTCAAATGCCTAACAAAATTCCCAGCTTTGGAAAGCACTCTATAAACGTTTATTGAATAATAAATGAATGAGAATAGGGGCTATTTTTAAAAACTAAAAAGAAGAAAACCTTCATGGCCAATTAAAACCTTCATGGTCTACATTATATCTTATTAAATCCAAAAATTTATTCAGAAAACCTTTTTTAACATTATTTAAGTTTTCTTTAAAATTTCAGTATAGTCATTAATACTCATATAAAAATTTTCCTACATTTTGAATTACAGAGTAGTAATATTTTGATGAGCATGATACATTTTCCAGCTGCTTTTCAAAGAGATTTTAGCAAGTTACCAACAGTGTCTGAGAGCTCTCGCTTCCTTAAATATGAGCTTTTAAATAATAGTGTTGATAATGAAAATGCTTTCATTTAAGTTTGCATTCTAGATCTCTAATGAGTATTTTTCCATTGTCTACAACCAGTTGTAACTTAAGTCTTGTCTGTTAATGCATAATGCAGATCCTCACGCAGAACAACTCTGCAATTGTTTAAGAAAGACTTCTTGAGAGGAGAGTGCAAGATTGATTAGAGAAGAACGAAAAATACAGGGAAACCCATTAGGAGCCTGTTAAAGCATTCCCAGAAGGAGAAAATGAGGTTTTGATCTAGAACTCTGTCAACGGGAATGGAAAAGGGGATGTATTTAAAAGACACGAGTATACATAAATCAGAGCAAAAAAGAAAATCTAACATATTTGAGGATATCCACATAACTTAAACAAGGACCATTTTGTATTTGATGGCCTGATAACTGGACTAAAAGATATCTGTATCTAACTCAAGCCTAAATTTAAAAAGATGAAATAATTTCCTGGATGATATGGCCAAGAGAAAACTTCAGAGGAAGTGAAGTCATGCAGCCTCCCTGTGGTGTGGACTCATTCCAGCTGGCCCCTACTTCCTGCAGGAGGTCAGCCCGCTGTGACCAGGCGGAAGCGCTGGAAGGAGGAGGCATGAGATTCAGGCTCTGACCGAGCCCACAGGTGCCAGGCGTTGTGCTTGATGATTGCACACATGTTAAACCCTTTGATCCTCGTGACAACTCTGCAATATGCATATCATTTACACCTCTATTTTACTGATGAGAAGACTGGATTCTGAAAGGCAGAGTAGTTTGCTCCAAAGTACACAGCCCTAAGCGGCAGGACTTGGTTTTCCCACCAGTCTGAGTCTAGAGCCTGTGATCTTTCCACCTGTCCCTGCATCTCTTCCTAAGGGCAGAATTTCCCACCATATCCCAGTGTACAACTGTTTCAAAGAAGCTGCAAAAAAAAAAAAAAGATACTATATGGATGATTATTTTTGGTCTTAGGGAATGGAAAATTTAGAGGTGATAGAGGATATTTATTTACTTATTCAGTCTTATGAAATCTCATGGGTAGCTGCTTTTTTTTTTTTACAATCCCCAGGACAAGTTGTTAAAGCTACCTTGGCTTTCATTTCTCTTGGCATCTTCAATAGTTTTTCATCACGTTCCTCCAAATTTTCTGTCAGTCTAGCCAGTTAAATCAAATTACCCTCTTAGTTACCTTTTGAAAACTATTTTTCCTAAAGTTACCTGATGTGAAATGTATTGTTCTCGAAGCTGGCTTGCAGAATTCCATGCAATCTTTCCATGTACCAAGATTTTAGTTTTCTCAATCCATCTTAAAATTAACTCAAGCATTTCATTGTATTCTTCTAGATGGGATGCTGCCTGAAAAATAAATCATTACCATTCAGATAAAAAATGGATACTCTGCTTATTGAGCTAGAAATCAGTCTTCTATTTCTCTTTGGATACAATAATCCTGGCAATTGATCATTATAATATCTATGATATCTAAAGGTATAATGAAAAATAATTTCCTTATTGAAAACCTATTAAAGACTTTCCAGTGATGTTAGGATAAAGTCCAATTTCCTAATATGCTTGAATAATCTGTCTTTTAAAAAAAATCTCCACTCTCATCTCTTATTCCTCTGTATTGCTCTTCTCTCTCCCTTTTTTCATATTCTATGTTCACTGAGTAAGGAGGTGGTAGGTGGGGATTATAACTTTCAATATTATAATTTACTGGTTGCAAATTCTGATTTAACTCATGTTTTGACTGCAGAAAAACAACACACTCAATTTGCAAAAGTTCAGTCTATACTCAAAAATTATGATGACGTGTGACCTGAACCAATTAAGTAAAGATTAAGTAAAGACAAACATATACATATTCATTAAAATGTCCATTTATATGAACACCTTTGTGAATGAATTTATAATATGATTTGATATGAAGTCAGGTTTACATGTATACATAAGTCTTAGGAATACAGGCATGATATGAGATAAACTACACTTAAATTACTGTTATTGTTGATAAGAAAATTGAAGTTCGGCCATAGAGAATGCTGATTGCCAGCCTGGAAAGCATACCTGGTTGAGCTTGGAGAGCTGGTTCTCGGCCTGTCTGATGGTCTGCTGGTGAAGTTCAGTCAGTTTTCCTATCTTCTTGGCCAGTGGTTTACCTAGCTGGCCATTCTGTTCGGAGAATTTTTGCACTGCTTTATCCAGCTCCATTAATTTTAAGTGACAGCCATCTAATTCCTCTCCTAGCACCTGGATGGTCATCAAAAAGAAAGCACATGAGACTACTGAAAATAAATTTTCCCAGATTTTCTGTAATCAGAAGGATTGTATTTTAAATGATTTTAATAAAAGCCAAACACTGTAAAGAAAAATTCTACTATGATCTGCTCATTTCTGTTTCTTTGGTTGGAAAGGAAGAGCAGGATGTTTTGTAATTCTGGTGTTTATTTCCTATGAGGCTGAGAGAGCTAAAATTTTCCTTCTGTCCCACCCAAAAAGGATTAGTCACTTCACTCATTGGCAGAGTGAGAACACAGATTTAAGTACCAAGAACATCCTTCATTTTGAAATGTATATATGTACTTAAGTTACTCAATCATCATTTAGGCCTTTGACACTCTTCCCTCTTACCTACATATAAATGCATATTTATGAATTCAGTTTTACTATGATAATACATTATACTACTGTATTTATAAAATTTCTTTGTTCTGTGCTTAGTCACTCAGTCACGTCCAGCTCTTTGATATCCGATAGACTATAGCCTGCCAGGCTCCTCTTTCCATGGGGATTCTCCAGGCAAGAATACTGGAGTGGATTGCCCTGCCCCAAGGGACCTTCCCAATCCAGGGATCAAACCCAAGTCTGAGACACCAGGGAAGCCTAAGAATACTGGAGGGGGTAGCCTATCCCTTCTTCAGGAAATTTTCCCAGTCCAGGAATTGAACTGGGGTCTCCTGCATTGCAGGCAAATTCTTCCAAGCTGAGCTACAAACTGCCTGCCTTTATTATCTGGTTTTGAAGAAGCCTGAAAAGAAAGGTTTTATTTATTTTTTAATATCTTCAAAATAAACTAATGTACCCAAAATATTTAAGGCATTGAATAGCACCCCTTATATTTCCACTTCCCCTTCCTTACCTTTTGGTCAGTTTTAGCTTGAACTAAATTATCTGTCTTTGCTCTCAGCTTGGTTAGAATAGTTGTGAGATCTCTGGCTATCTTCTGAATTTGCTGGCTGAATTCCTGACTCATGGTCTTGCTCTGTTCAACTTCTTTTACTTTGTCCTGGATCTAAACAATCAATAAAAACAGGAAAACCAATCATGATTAAAACTGAATAATTAATACTAATAACTTCAATTTTCAGATGTTGCCAAAAGGCATTGTAGATCATCGGTGCTGCTTTGGTATCCATGTACCTCCTCAAACCATCCATGTGCAGTTACAAGTTCTCATGGTGTTCCTTGCAGCCTTACTTCCTGCCATTTTTATGTATTCACTGCACTTTCTGCTGCTATTTCAGCAAAGGAACTAGCAACACATGTACAACGATTCACTCATCAAATGTTTACAGATAGCAGTGTAGATAGCTGAGTTTGAATTCTATCTTCTCCATTTACTGTGTGACTTAAACACACAAACTCGTCTAAGCCTTTTTCTTCATAAAATGGAAAACGCTTCCAGATAACTGGAGGCACACATATTTGCTTCTGTGCACCTTTTCATAAGTAGCTGTTAATGACCTGTTAACTCTTTTCCTAACTTCCAATTACCATCTTATAGTATGACCCTGAGCACATCCAGTGGAAAGGAAAATGAAAAAATAACAACTAATATTTATACATTTCCAATGGCTTTAATTTGATATGATAAACATTTATATTTTGCTTATGATGTTGAAGAGAAGATGGTAAAGAAATATTTCCTTTACATACATGAAAGGCTTTTAAAAATATCTTTAAGTCTTGGGGATGTAATATACAGCAGCATGGTGATTACATGTTGCTTACTTGAAGGCTGTTAAGAGAGTAGTTCTTAAAAGTTTTCATCACATGAAAAAAATTTATAACTATATGTAGTTTTGAATACTAACTAGATTTATTGTGCTGCTCATTTTGTAATATATTATTGTTGTTCAGTCGCTCAGTTGTGTCTGATTTTTTGCAACACCATGGACTGCAGCATGCCAGGCTTCCCTGTCCTTCACCCACTCCTGGAGCCTGCTCAAACTCATGTCCATTGACTTGGTGATGCCATCCAACCATCTCGTCCTCCATCGTGGCCTTCAATCTTTCTCAAAATCAGGTTCTTTTCCAATGAGTCAGTGCTTCGCCTCAGGTGGCCAAAGTATTGGAGCTTTAGCTTCAGCATCAGTCTTTCCAATGAATATTCAGGACTGATTTCCTTTAGGATGGACAGGTTAGATCTCCTTGCAGTCCAAGGGACTCTCAAGAGTCTTCTCCAACACCACAGTACAAAAGCATCGATTCTTCAGTGCTGAGCCTTCTTTATGGTCTCTCACATCCATACATGACTACTGGAAAAAAAATAGCTTTGACTAGATGGACTTTTGTTGGCAAAGTGATGTCTCCGCTTTTCAATATCCTGTCTAGGTTGGTCATAGCTTTGAAAGCTTACAATGAACAGTATCAGATTCTGAAAAATAATAATTAACTTTGGAACCAGAGACCAGGCTTGACCACTCAAGAGCTTTTGTGTAGCAGAGTTTTATTAAAGTAAAAAGGGATAGAGAAAGGTTCTGACATAGACATCAGAAGGGGGATGTAGAGTGCCCCCATCACTAGTGTTAGCAGGTAGTTATATACTTTTTAAATTACTTATTCAGTTCAGTTCAGTTGCTTAGTCATGTCTGACTCTTTGCGACCCCATGAATCACAGCACGCCAGGCCTCCCTGTCCATCACCAACTCCTAGAGTTTACCCAAACTCATGTCCATCAAGTTGGTGATGCCATCCAGCCATCTCATCCTCTGTCATCCCCTCTCCTCCTGCCGCCAATCCCTCCCAGCATCAGGGTCTTTTCCCATGAGTCAACTCTTTGCATGAGGTGGCCAAAATATTGGAGTTTCATCTTTAGCATCAGTCCTTCCAATGAACACCCAGGGCTGATTTCCTTTAGGATGGACTGGTTGGATCTCCTTGCAGTTATTACAATAAATCAGAAGAATGCCTCAAGTTTTAAAAACTTGACCAGACCCACTCCCACAAAGTAAATTTTAGGATAACAGGATTAGAACATAACAATAGAAAGATCCTACTAGACCCACTCCCATAATTTACATTTTTAGATATCAGGATTAGGCAGAAGGTTTTTAGGAAAGAGAAACTGTCCTCAAGCAGGATACATTGTTGTATAATTCCTAGTACAAAACAAACTGAGTTGTTTGTTGTGTACACAACTCAGTTTGTTGTGTAATCATTAGTTCTGGGATTAAAGAAGAAAAAAAAATTTATGTGACTAAGACTAAAGAATTTTCCACAGTTTATTGTGATCCACACAGTCAAAGGCTTTGGGATAGTCAATAAAGCAGAAATAGATCTTTTTCTGGAGCTTTCTTGTTTTTTCCATGCTATGCTATGCTATGCTAAGTCCCTTCAGTCGTGTCCGACTCTGTGGGACCCCATAGACAGCAGCCCACCAGGCTCCCCCGTCC
Source organism: Oreotragus oreotragus (assembly GCA_006410675.1). Classification (NCBI taxonomy): domain Eukaryota; kingdom Metazoa; phylum Chordata; class Mammalia; order Artiodactyla; family Bovidae; genus Oreotragus; species Oreotragus oreotragus. Next base: position 381,046 of record SJYX01022635.1, read on the forward strand.
CTGGGATTCTCTAGGCAAGAACACTGGAGTGGGTTGCCATTTCCTTCTCCATGATCCAGCGGCTATTGGCAATTTGATCTCTGGTTCCTCTGCCTTTTCTAAAACCAGCTTGAACATCAGGGAGTTCATGGTTCACGTATTGCTGAAGCCTGGCTTGGAGAATTTTGAGCATTACTTTACTAGCATGTGAGATGAGTGCAATTGTGCGGTAGTCTGAGCATTCTTTGGCATTGCCTTTCTTTGGAATTGGAATGAAAACTGACCTTTTCCAGTCTTGTGGCCACTGCTGAGTTTTCCAAATTTGCTGGCATATTGAGTGCTGCACTTTCACAGCATCATCTTTCAGGATTTGAAACAGCTCAACTGGAATTCCATCACCTCCACTAGCTTTGTTTGTAGTGATGCTTTCTAAGGCTCACTTGACTTCACATTCCAAGATGTCTGGCTCTAGATTAGTGTGTGTGGATCACAATAAACTGTGGAAAATTCTT
>SJYX01022635.1:381752-409096 GCA_006410675.1 Oreotragus oreotragus
TGTACAGTTCTTCTGTGTATTCTTGCCACCTCTTCTTAATATCTTCTGCTTCTGCTAGGTCCATACCATTTCTGTCCTTTATTGAGCACATCTTTGCATGAAAAGTTTCTTTGGTATCTCTAATTTTCTTGAAGTGATCTCTAATCTTTCCCATTCTGTTGTTTTCCTCTATTTCTTTGCATTGATTGCTGAAGATGGCTTTCTTATCTCTTCTTGCTATTCTTTGGAACTCTGCATTCAGGTGCTTATATCTTTCCTTTTCTCCGTTGCTTTTCACCTCTCTTCTTTTCACAGCTATTTGTAAGGCCTCCCCAGACAGCCATTTTGCTTTTTCGCATTTCTTTTCCATGGGGATGGTCTTGATCCCTGTCTCCTGTACAATTTCACGAACCTCATTCCATAGTTCATCAGGCACTCTATCTATCAGATCTAGGCCCTTAAATCTATTTCTCACCTCCACTGTATAATCATATTTGATTTAGGTCATACCTGAATGGTCTAGCGGTTTTCCCTACTTTCTTCAATTTGAGTCTCAATTTGGTAATAAGGAGTTCATGATCTGAGCCACAGGCAGCTCCTGGTCTTGTTTTTGTTGACTGTATAGAGCTTCTCCATCTTTGGCTGCATAGAATATAATCAATCTGACTTTGGTGTTGACCATCTGGTGATGTCCATGTGTAGAGTCTTCTCTTGTGTTGTTGGAAGAGGGTGTTTGCTATGACCAGTGCTTTCTCTTGGCAAAACTCTATTAGTCTTTGCCCTGCTTCATTCCGCATTCCAAGGCCAAATTTGCCTGTTACTCCAGATGTTTCTTGACTTCCTACTTTTGAATTCCAGTCTCCTATTATGAAAAGGGCATCTCCTTTGGGTGTTAGTTCTAAAAGGTCTTGTAGGTCTTCATAAAACCGTTCAACTTCAGCTTCTTCAGCATTACTGGTTGGGGCATAGACTTGGATAACTATGATATTGAATGGTTTTCCTTGGAGACAAACAGAGATCATTCTGTCGTTTTTGAGATTGCATCCAAGTACTGCATTTCGGACTCTTTTGTTGACCATGATGGCTACTCCATTTCTTCTGAGGTGATTTCCCTTAGGAATGACCAATTTGATCTTCTTGGAGTCCAAGGCACTCTCAAGAGCCTTCTCCAACACCACAGTTAAAAAGCATCAATTCTTCAGTGCTCAGCCATCTTTATGGTCCAAATCTCACATCCATACATGACTACTGGAAAAACCATAGCATTGACTATATAGGCCTTTGTCAACAAAGTAATATTTCTACTTTTTAATATACTGTCTAGATTTGTCATAGTTCTTCTTCCAAGGAGCAAGCATCTTTTAATTTCATGGCTGCAGTCACCATCTGCAGTGATTTTGGAGCCCAAGAAAATAGTCCGTCACTGTTCCCATTGTTTCTTCATCTATTTGCCATGAAGTGATAGGACCAGATGCCATGATCTTAGTTTTTTGAATGTTGAGTTTTAAGCCAGTTTTTTCACTTTCTTCTTTTACCCTCATCAAGAGACTCTTTAGTTCCTCTTCGCTTTCTACCATAAGGGTGGCAGAAATTATTATTACTATAATAATCCATCATGATCAGCATGCTGATTATGCATATGTATTTTTGAATTAGTGTTTTCATTTTCTTTGGATTAATACCCAGGAGTGGAATTATTGGATCAGATGGTAGTTCTGTTTTTAATTTTTTTCAGGAAAACTTCATACTATTTTTGATATTGACTGCATCAGTTTATAGTCCCACCAACAGTGTGTGAAGGTACACTTGTCTCCACATCCTTGCCAACATTTGTTATTTATTCTGTTATTTTAAAAATTTAATTTATTTTTTATTGAAGGATAGTTGCTTTACAGAATTTTGCTGTTTTCTGTCAAACCTCAACATGAATCAGCCATAGGTTTACACATATCCCCTCCTTTTGAAAACTCCCTCCCATCTCCCTCCCCATCCCACCCCTCTAGCTTGATACAGCACCCCTGTTTGAGTTTCCTGAGCCATACAGCAAATTCCCATTGGCTATCTATTTTACATATGGTAGTGTAAGTTTCCATGTTACTCTTTCCATTCATCTTACCCTCTCCTCCCCTCTCCCCATGCCCATAAGTCTATTCTCTGTCTGTTTCTCCACTGTTGCGCTGTAAATAAATTCTTCAGTACCATTTTTCTAGAGTCCATATATATGTGTTAGAATATGTTGTTTATCTTTCTCTTTCTGACTCACTTCACTCTGTCTAATAGGTTCTAGGTTCATCCACCTCATTAGAAATGACTCAAATGCGTTCTTTTTTATGGCTGAGTAATAGTCCATTGTGTATATGTACCACAGCGTCTTTATCCATTCCTCCGTTGATGGACATCTAGGTTGCTTCCATAGTGCTGCAGTGAACAATGGGATACATGTGTCTCTTTCAATTTTGGTTTCTTCAGGGTACATGCCTAGGAGTGGGATTCTTGGGCCATATGGTGATTTTATTCCTAGTTTTTTAAGGAATCTCCATACCATCTTCCATAATGGCTGTATCAGTTTACATTCCCACCAACAGTGTATTTCTTGTATTTTTGATAATAGTCATTCTGACAGATGTAGGGTGGTATCTCACTGTGATTTTGATTTGTATTTCCATGATGATTTGTGGTATTGAGCAGCCTTTCATGTGTCTGTTGGCCATCTGAATGTCTTCTTTGGATAAAATATATATTCAGGTTGTCTGCTCATTTTTTAATCAGATTGTTTGTTGTTTGATATTGAGTTGTATCTCTTGTATACCAAATTAGCAAATTAAATAGATATGAAACTATTTCACCTATGCTTGACTTTTTAAAAATAATTAAAATAGTAAGACACGGTTTAAACCTTACCTTCATCCCTTTCTCCATACTCTCTTAACAGGTGATTAAAGCATTCTCCTTTTCTTATGGGAAAAACAAAAAGAGCAAAGTTTTCCCATAATCCTATTATGTTTTCCTTTGGTCATAAATATAAAATGAATACAAAGAATTCTCTCTTTGTCTATCCAACATAATTTCAAAACACCAGTTTCAGAATAGTTCCTTCTAATATCTAAAGCTAATCTAATAGATTCTAAACAGTTTGCAAACTCAGATGCCTCCAGTGCCAGCAGAAGAGATTAGAGACCTACCCCATTAGAGTGGGCACTTTGTCTAGACTGAGTTCATGCCTGGTTTACAGAAGATAAATGCGTGCTGTCATCTGGGAATGGCAACAAGTGAATGTTTGCCATTTGTTGTTTTAAAGACTCTGGGTACTGTGCTTTAAAACATAGTCATTTTCCAACCTTTGACTCTTCAGGCTGAAAATTTTCAGCTCACATAATCTTTGGAAACCCAAGGTATAGGGTTTCTAAACTGTAATATTTTTTATAGCTCTCCGATAAACTTTCTTTACAACTTTTTCTCACCCTTTAGTATAAAGTACATTATATTTTAAAACAGGTTTATTGCACTTGTGTTTTTGAATCTGAGTTTTTGATTTGTAATTATTTTGCTCTGTTATTATTATGACCTTTTGATGGTTGTATTATGACCTTTTGATGGTTGTATTATGCCCTCTTGCTAAGGAAGTATTAAGTAACAATTAGTCTGCATTCTCACTTTAAAGTGTTACTGGTATAAACCTTTCCTGATACTCTGAAGGTGCTTTCACTAAACATAAATAGATTTTCAGAATGCTAGACCCTGAGCTGAGCAAGAAAACACACTAGGTCATTCATTTATAAGTAGCTGTTATTGACATATAAATATTGTCAAGTAAAAAATTCATCAGTAGCCTCAAACATGTATTTCCTATCTGAAAGGCTGAGACTTCAGAGGTTTGAGGGAATAGATAAGATTTCTTAGCCTCTTCCTTTCCTGTATGATTTCTTTCAACTTTTTTATACTCTTCCCATTAATAATCTATAGCATTCTGTGCTAGCTATTAAAATACTCAACTATTTTTTAAATAAATAAATCAATAAATAAATGCAGAATATCCTAACAATTTTTGCACTTCTTGCTCAATTCTGCCTGTTCTCATTTTAGACATAAAGAATATTTACACATATTACCAGTCTATAAAATACTGTATTTTTCTGTTAAATGAACACATACTCTAATTCTTTAGCCTATTGAGATATTTGAAAAAATAACAGCTTTTCTAGTCTAGACTTCCATGAAAAATATATGTTAGATGGATCTCCCAAATCTGGCATATTTTGAAAAAAGTGTGCTCAAAGGAAAGATATGCCTTTCACCCCATATGAAGTTCTTGGAGCTGATCTTCAAGATTAATCTGCTCCTTTGGGTTACTGTCAACCTAAATCTAAAAGAAGAGGAAAATTTTACTAAGATGGATTCACAATGTTTTGTTTTTGGGAAGTATTTTTGAACTGAGCAACAAACTTTATCTTCTATAGTAAATGTTAAATAGTCTAAATTAGATAATGCTAAATAAACAGCTTTAGTACAGTCTCAAGGTAGAAATAATATGCAAATTCCAAATTTTTTATTATTATACATATATGTAACATTCTAGAGTTTATGAACTACCATTGATGGTATCATTAAGGTGTAACATAAGTGGTTTAACTATTAAAAAAATGTTTAGGTTAGAGTAAAAGTTGGCAAATGTTATCATACACACTGTTAAAAGTGTTTAATATTTTCAAATGTCACAGGAGAACCTGGAACTTTCATATCAAGCCTTGTACATTTGGGATTTAATTTTGTAGTTCTTTGTAACATTTACTTTGCCAATCTTTGATATTAATCTCCTTTTTTGTTTGATTTGCTTTGGGTAAAACTTTAAAAAAATCTTTTATTTTGTATAACATCTATAGTGTATCTTTGAAAAATAGAATTTCTACTTTGATTTCCTCATTGTATATGTGTATCAGATCAGTGAGGTTTTCAAGCCCAAATTGTACATAGAATAAGTTTAAAAGCCAACTGATATGGTCCAATGTTTTCCTGTTGTGCCAAATCTAGATGGCATATTAAAAAGCCAAGATATCACTTTGCCAACAAAGGTCGATATAGTCAAAGCCATGCTTTTTCCAGTAGTCCTGTATGGATGTGAGAGTTGGATCATAAAGAAGGCCGAGTGCTGAAGAACTGATGCTTTCAAATTGTGGTGCTGGAGGAGACTCCTGAGAGTCACTCAGACTGCAAGGAGATCAAACCAGTCAATCCTAAAAGAAATCAACCCTGAATATTCACTGGAAGGACTGATGCTGAAGCTGAAGCTTCAATATGGCCACCTGATGTGAAGAACCAATTGTTTTGAAAAGACCTTGATGCTGGGAAAGATTGAAGGCAAAAGGAGAAGAGCAGGTGGAAGGGGATTAGATGGTTAGGTAGCACCACCAGCTTAATGGACATGAATATGAGCAAACTCCAGGAGATAGTGAAGGACAGAGGAGCCTGGCATGCTGCAGTCCAAGGGGCGCCAACGCGTTGGACACAACTTAGCAACTGAACAACAGCAACGATAACAACAACAAAATGGTCCAATGATGTGATTTACACGTTCACATACGCATTACTGTATTTTTAACTGCATTCTGAATGTTATGACTATATTTGGAATCACAATGCCTAAGTTAGAATTTGAGTATTGATGTGATCCATCTTGGGAATGTTATTTCATCTTTGTAAACTTCATGAAATGCAAAAAGGCAAAATGGTTGTCTGAGGAGGCCTTACAGAGCTGAGAAAAGAAGAGAAGTGAAAGGCAAAGGAGAAAAGGAAAGATATACCCTCTGAATGCAGAGTTCCAAAGAATATCAAGGAGAGATAAAGCTTTTGTAAGTGAACAATGCAAAGAAATAGAGGAAAAGAATAGAATGGGAGAGACTAGAGATCTCTTCAAGAAAATTAGGGATACCAAGGGAATATTTCATGCAAAGATGGGCTCTACGATGGTGTAATCACTCACCTAGAGCCAGACATCCTGGAGTCTGAAGTCAAGTGGGCCTTAGGAAGCATCACTACAAGCAAAGCTAGTGGAGGTGACGGAATTCCAGTTGAGCTATTTCAAGTCCTAAAAAATGATGCTGTGAAAGAGCTGCACTCAATATGCCAGAAAATTTGGAAAACTTGGCAGTGTCCACAGGATTGGAAAAGATCAGCTTTCATTCTTTGCCTTCCCCAAAGAAAGGCAATGCCAAAGAATGTACTCATTTCACATGCTAGCAAAGTAATACTCAAAATTCTCCAAGCTAGGCTTCACCAGTACATGAACCAAGAACTTCCAGATGTTCAAGCTGGATTTAGAAAAGGCAGATGAACCAGAGATCGAACTGCCAACATCTGTTGGATCATAGAAAAAACAAGAGAATTCCAGAAAAAATAATCTACTTCTGTTTCATTGACTATGCTAAAGCCTTTGGCTGTATGGATAACAACAAACTGTGGAAAATTCTTAGAGAGATGGGAACACCAGACCACCTTACCTGCCTCTTGAGAAATCTGTATGCAGGTCAAGAAGCAACAGTTAAAACTGGGCATGGAACAACTGACTGGTTCCCAACTGGGAAAGGAGTACGTCAAGGCTGTATATTGTCACTCTGATTATTTAACTAATATGCAGAGTACATCATGAGATACTCTGGGCTGGATGAAGCACAAGCTGGACTGAAGTTGCCAGGAGAAACATCAATAACCTCAGATATGCAGATGACACCACCCTTGTGGCAGAAAGTGAAGAAGAACTAAAGGTCATCTTGACAAAAGTGAAAGAGGAGAGTGAAAAAGTTAGCTTAAAGCTCAACATTCAGAAAACTAAGATCATGGCATTCAGTTCCATTACTTCATGGCAAATAGATGGAGAAACAGTGTAAACAGTGGCTGACTTTATTTATTTTTTTTGCTCCAAAATTACTGCAGATGGTGATTGCAGCTATGAAATAAAAAGACGCTTGCTCCTTGAAAGAAAAGTTATGACCAATGTAGACAGCATATTCAAAAGCAGAGATATTACTTTGCCAACAAAGGTCCATCTAGTCAAGGCTATTGTTTTTCCAGTGGTCATGCATGGATGTGAGAGTTGGATTATAAAGAAAGCTGAGTACTGAAGAATTGATGCTTTTGAACTGTGGTGTTGGAGAAGGCTCTTGAGAGTCCCTTGGATTGCAAGAAGATCCAATCAGTCCATCCTAAAGGGTATCAGTCCTGGGTGTTCATTGGAAGGACTGATGTTGAAGCTGAAGCTCCAATACTTTGGCCACCTGATGTGAAGAGCTGACTCATTAGAAAAACCCTGATGCTGGGAAGGATTGAAGGCAGGAGGNCCCTTGGACTGCAAGGAGATCCAACCAGTCCATCCTAAAGGAGATCAGTCCTGAGTGTTCATTGGAAGGACTGATGTTGAAGCTGAAGCTCCAATACTTTGGCCACCTGATGTGAAGAGCTGACTCATTAGAAAAACCCTGATGCTGGGAAGGATTGAAGGCAGGAGGAGAAGGTGATGAAAGAGGATGAGATGGTTGGATGGCATCACCAACTCGATGGACATGAGTTCTGGGAGTTGGTGATGGACAGGGGTCCCTGGTGTGCTGCAGTCCATGGGGTTGCAAAGAGTTGGACATGACTGAGCAACTGAACTGAACTGAACTGAGAATTATAAACATGTCTATTCATTTCCATCCCAAGGAAGAATGTGAAGTTGTAATCATCTTTTATCCTCGAGTCAGGGATGGAAGAGTAGAGGGATATCACACTTTTCTTTTAAAAATGTACTGTGCCCAGTGTTCTGTGCTTCAAGGGTATTAACTGGGTTGTACCTTCATGACTGTACCTTGCTAGGGAGAGTTAGACAAACTAGTTTAGAAGTCATTTTTACAGGTACTGTTTTTTGATTTTAGAAAATATGTCTTTTTTTAAGAATTTGTCCATTTCATTTTCTTAGCTCCATAGCTGTAACGCCATTTTGATAACAGAATATGAGTCATATTCTTTATCATCCATTTAAGCCCTTCATGACCAATGCTTCTGTGTGTGGTACAGACCCCAGCTTCTCTCAAGTGTTCTAGACCCTTTGAACTAATTGAATCACAATAGGCTTCCTTTCTAGTGGATTACACCCATCTTTACTTGATATGCTCTTATGTCATTCATTAAAAAAATCTATTCCTTGACTTCATATTTCCCTAAATATTTTACTCCAAGTTTTCAAAACACTGCTGTCTTGTTTGTTCCATTCTTCACCAGCCTTTTGCTCTCATCAACCCATTCTTATCAGTAATAACAACCAAATTGCCAGGATCAGTGATCCTTCCCCGTACTCATATTGCTCTACCACTCAGCAGCTTTCAATATGATTCACCAGTCATTCCTTAAAAACTTGATTCTCTGCACTACTTCTTTCTCAGTCTCCTTGTGCTGATAGTCCTTCTCTTTCTGACTTCACTGTGTGACAGTCTCTCAGTTCAATCACATCTCTGTAAATGGCACAATTTCATTTCTTTTTATGGCTGAATAATATACCATTGTATATGTGTGCCAAATCTTTATCTGTTCCTATGTTTACAGACCTTTAGGTTGCTTCTACATCCTGGCTACTGTAAATAGTGCTACATTGAACACAGGGGTGCATGTATCTTTTGGAATTATATGCCCAGGAGTGGATTGCTGGGTCATATGGTATTAATAGTTTTCATTTTAGCTTTTTAAGGAAACTCCATACTGTTTTCCATAGTGGCTATATTGATTTACATTCCCACCAACAGTGTAAGATGGTTCTCTTCTCTCCACATCTTCAGCATTTATTGTTTGTAGATTTTTTGATGATAGCCATTCTGACAGATGTGATGTGATACCTCATTATAGTTTTGATTTACATTTCCCTAATAGTTAATGAGGTTGAACCTCTTTTCATGTGCCTCTTGGCCATCTGTATCTTTGTTTCTTTACATTAATCTTTTGGAGAATTTTCCTGCTATGAATATAACAATAAAGTTTATTTTACTTCTTATATAGATACTAGAGGGAAATTTTCCTTTTTCCTTTTCAAATCTCATTTTTATTATGAAAAGAAGAGATATTTAAACTTTTTTCCTTACTTTATGTTATTTAATTTGTTAAATATATAACTTTGGTAAACATTTGGTAATTCTGTTCTCCATCCTGCCTGTGAGTATGCAAGAATACCAGTATCAGCCTGGATTTTCCTAGCTTATTAACTTGTCTACTCAACTCAGCCTCCTCTATCCTACAGGGCCCCATCTGCACTTTAACAATATTGATGATTTCTTCTTCAGAGGGTGGTTTAAACTGCAAGGTAGAACCTGGAACTAAGCCAGAGACTGGCCATATGCTCTGAGACATCTCTACAGCATAGAAAAGAATGTTTTCTGAAGAACAGTTCTATTATCTTATTGAAAGATAGTCTAGAAACTCCTGCTCTAAGTGGTTCTGGAGGGTCATACTAATAAGTTAGATGATTGTAAACTTGCAATAAAAATGACCCAGTTTAGGCCCTCATAGTGACTGCATGTTAGATTGCAGGAAAGCAGACTGTTTCCAACACACCAAAAAAGGAGATCGTTTTGTGTTCCATTTAATTTGTTACATTTTTCTTCTGGAACTCCTTTTTCCCCTTAAATTTTGCTGTTACCATATCACTGTACATTACAATATTGGTATTTTCAGTGACATCTCGGTAGTATTGAATGGTACAAGACTTGAAATGATTATTTCTGCCATTTATGAATCATGTGATCTGGAAAATAGCTTAGTTCTTAGAAATTTCAGTTTCTTATTTTGTAAGGCCCTCCTTCTCAGGATGGTTGTAGAGATTAAATAAGACAGTGCCTGTGGAAGTATGTGACATAAAACATCACTGGAAGGCAGTGTTAGGTATAAGAATTTCAATTTTGTAGAACATCTATATTCATAGCTATCTGTTGTTTTAACATTATTCTTGAGCTACTTGGTGTTTAAAGTCAAACAGTAAAAACTTACATCTTTGAGAAAATAATGAGTAGTATGTATATTTTAAACTTTAAAAGACAAATTTACTTAAATTAGTTAAAACAAAGTAATTACAATTTAGGTGTGTCTTTAACATTGGCAAAATTATTTGATAGTGTTAAATTTATTGAAGACATTTAGAGATAATTTGTTTCAATGATGGTTTTTATTGCTAATGAATTATTTATAAAATATAGGAGAAAAAGAGGCTTGATTTGATTATATAGAATAATTAAAATCAGGATATAATATCGCCATTAGTGATTATAGTCTTAATTCCCCCAAATAGCTGCCAATTATCTGAAAGCGTCTTCATTTTGCTCTTGGTTTTATTCATCCTCTCTTGTCATGAATTGTGGAAATAAATAAGACATTACTAACCCCCTCCATTGAATCCATTAATATGATTTTCATATTTTTAAAAATTTAAGGTATTATAAAACTGTACTAGTTACTGGTGTATGATTATTAAATGGTTAGTAAAATTGTTTAATTCAATTGGATTAAATCCTTTTACTAATTTTATGTGGGAATTAAGAAAAAATTTGCCCATATTCCCAAATCCCCATCATTTATTTAATCACGCACTTTTGTTTATTATGTATGCCTTTTAAACATTTCTCAGGTCTAATCTCATTGCCACAGTCACAGTCTTCTCATTGGTGCTTTACAGTGACTGTAAAAATTGTAACTTTACTATTCTGTCTTACTACAGTCTTTTCTGTTCCAATTCCTGCTCACAATATAGCCACGCCTTATAAAAACAAGATCATACACATTCTTTCTTTAATACCATTATATGGTTTCTAATATCTAGAAGAAAAAGCCTAAACTTCCGAGCACTGTGTAAAAAAATCCTTTATAATATCCCCAGCTTTCATTGTTGATGTGCTCCCAGCACCCAGGCCCTGGTGCATTTATGGTGGTCAGTGAATTTTTGATGAATGAATGAATGAATGACTTCCCATTTTAAGCTTCTTCTGTTTCTATACCCTCTGCCCCATTCCCACACTTAAATCTTGCTTTGAATAATGCTCTTTCCTTCCCCTGTGTTAAGTACATTTAAGCTTGCAAAAAAGGCTTTAGTAAAATGGACTAAAGGGATTTTTGTCTGTGAGGCTCATAGGAATAAGTCCAGGCCATAATCAAGTGCAGAGGGTTGTTGGCATAGTTACATATTATAATACAAAACAAAGGACTCACGTAGGCACTGACGAAAGTAAGAGTGTTTATAAATGAAGTGTTATTTTAATCCTCTCCTCACTTGTTTAATTTTATGATTCTAGAAAAGCAAACTCAGTAAATGAAATAATATTGGTTCATAATGATGAAATGAAATTATTTCTCTCTTGGGAGAAATTCCACAATGTTTTGGAAGAAATGATTTGGGGAGAGGAGGAATGTAGAGATATAGAACAGTTTTGAGAGACAAGAGAGTTCCAAGAAAGAGCTATAATAAGAAATGATTGATTTTTTTTACCTTCTAGAGTGAATAAGAATAAAAACCTGGGGGGAGCAGGATAACAGCAGAAGGCATGACTGGATCTTAAAATGTAGGAAGGAACTGCTGTGAGTGGAAATGAAAAGGGAAGAGAAGAAGGAACAATTAAGATCATCTAGAACAGGGATGCCTACTCAGGGCAGTCTACTGTGTGTGCAGTATTTTGGTGTGACTTGTTTTATTTTCTTGGATAGTGTATAGCAGTCATAAGAACAAAGTAATTAAATGAAATAAAAGTAAAGGAGAGGAGAAAATAATGATTCCAGATGGTATTTTTTAACAACACATTTATGTAGAATGGACATTGAAATTGAGCCTACAGTGTAGGGTTGTCCTACCGGGTAAAGTGTGGAATGCATAAAGTATGGGAAATGCTGAGTTAGGTCTTTGGTCTCAAGGGTCTATCTGTGGTAGATATGAAAGACAAAAGGATCTGCGGGATTAGAATGAACTGAACAAGAAGCAGAGAAGTATACATGGGCAGGAGCTGGACTATATACCTCATTTCTAAAGATCAATGATTCTTACTTGGGAGCAATTGAACAGCCTCCGTCCACCCCATCTCAGGACATTTGGCAATGTCTGGAGTTATTTTTGATGGTGACAACTGAAGAAGGATACTATTTAGCCTCTAGGTGCCAGGGGTGCTTCTAAACCTTCTATAACTCCTAGGAAAGCTTCCCTCCCCTCCCACCATCACAAAGAATTACTGAGTCCATACACCAAGGCTGAGAAACCTTGTGGATAGACCACAGTGAAGTGTCACATTGGTCTTAGTCAACATATGTGATATCAGAAATGTTTAATGTTTAGTCTATGCACAATACTTCAATACAGATTGAAAAGTGCGACAATATGAGACAATACGTACTTTTGTAATTGATTTGGTAACTTTATTCCTGGACTTTTATGTTTTAAGTTCAATAAATGTTTTTATTTAAACATTTAAACTGCCTCAATTATTACCTGAATACCTATCCTTCAGTGACTCTATCACATATTGCTTTAAGTTATCCATATAATGGGATATTATTTTCTATTTCTTTTCTAAGAAGGAGTTAGTTTGGTTGATTTTATTCACTGAGTTGTAATCCAACAAGTATGAAAAACTTCCGATTTATATTTAATGCTATAGAGTAGCATTTTCAATATATACTCTCTTATTGTTAATCACTCAGTATTTTGAAAGGACAGCTAAGTATTAATAATTTAAGTTATTTTTGATGCTTAATAATGTAGAATGATTTTTTTTTTCATGTAGTTTAATGGGTAAAGTATGGAAATTGGATATTGGGATCTGAACAATATATGAGTATGTAGGAGAATGGGCATTGCTACCAGACAAAACTGATTCATAGCTCTATCTACCACTATTGGTCTGACTTTGGTTACTTTATACAGTTTTTCTGAGCATTAGTTTCTCATCTACTAAATGGCAGTAGAAATAGTATCCATTACCTAGTTTTTAGGTGAGAATTAAATAACTAATGCACATAAAGTAAGAGGCTTCCCAGGTGGCGCTAGTGGTAAAGAACCTGCCTGCTAATGCAGGACACGTAGAAGCAGGTTCAATCCTTGGGTCTGGAAGACCCCTGGAGGAGGAAATGGCAACCCCTTCCAGTATTCTTGCTGGAGCATCCCATGGACAGAGGAGCTTGGCTGGCTACAGTCCATAGGGTGCAAAGAGTCTGACACAACTAAGTGACTTTGCACACATGCATGCATACATATAAAGTACTGCATTGTCTAGCACTTAATAAGCTCTCAAAAATGTCATTATCTCTTTCAAACCAGCTTAATGATGTTGAAAATATCTCTAAATTCTTCAGGTCCAAATCTTTATCTGTAAAATAGAGGAGGAATATACAATTAGTCTTAAAAAATTTCAAGGTCTAAAATAGAAATTTAGCCAATGATAGACTATACACACACACACACACACACATATATATACACATATGTGTATATATATATATATATATCCCACTTGTCCTGCAATAACTCTATCATGTACTGCTTTAAATTATCAATATAATAGGATGCTATTTTCTTTTTTTTTTTTAAATAAAAAGGAGCTAGATTATTGGTTTGCTTCCCTGAACTGTGCTCTGACAGTCACTTGTCCCCTGACTACTAAATTACTAAAGATTAGTATCTTCTTTTTGTCTTAAGTTTAATATCTGTTCTGTTTTTCCAGAAAACTTTAATCAAAGCATCTGCCCCTATTTTGTTTTCCATCAGATAGTGCAGTTGTTCAAAAATGCATTAGCAAGCTCTATAGAACTGACTGAGGTTAGAGTTTATCCACCATTAATATTATACTTTCTATGCCCACCATTAATATTATACTTTCTATTATTCAATCATGAAACTTGGGAGTCTAACAAACCCATCTCAACTGACTACGATCACTCTAGCCAGCCACAAGCATGGGCTAAGTATTCTAATGAATATCCTTGTCCTTATTTTATTTCAAGATGATTAAATCTGAAAGCCATATTTTAGTAGTAAAGCAGCAATAATCTATTAAAAGGCAAACTTTTTCTCCTCAGAAAGTCATCTTAATATAGCCGTATTTCCTGATCTGTCCAAGGAATGAAGCAAAACAATGCACACAAAAGCTGTTGTAATCTGCAAAGTTCTATCCAGCTGCAAGACAGTGGTGTAATGGCACAAGGGCTCATCTGGTATGCAAATATAGTTAATTGTTTTTCTAGCTATTGGAAACTCATTTGTCTAACAACCATACTGAGGCATGCTATTTTTTCTTTCTTTCTTTTTCTTGTAGATATAAAGGCTACCTATAGAACAGGTTTAAGAATTTTCTCAAAAGTGAAAACTGAAGGAACTTGATTTCTGATTAAATTCCAACTCAGCATTGTATGATAAAGGGTTTAGAAACTCAATTTTGATTCTTTGCTACCTTTTCTGATCTATTTAGTGACTGCTGCTGCTAAGTCACTTCAGTCGTGTCTGACTCTGTGCTACCCCATAGACGGCAGCCCACCAGGCTTTTTTTTTTTTTAAATAAAAAGGAGCTAGATTATTGGTTTGCTTCCCTGAACTGTGCTCTGACAGTCACTTGTCCCCTGACTACTAAATTACTAAAGATTAGTATCTTCTTTTTGTCTTAAGTTTAATATCTGTTCTGTTTTTCCAGAAAACTTTAATCAAAGCATCTGCCCCTATTTTGTTTTCCATCAGATAGTGCAGTTGTTCAAAAATGCATTAGCAAGCTCTATAGAACTGACTGAGGTTAGAGTTTATCCACCATTAATATTATACTTTCTATGCCCACCATTAATATTATACTTTCTATTATTCAATCATGAAACTTGGGAGTCTAACAAACCCATCTCAACTGACTACGATCACTCTAGCCAGCCACAAGCATGGGCTAAGTATTCTAATGAATATCCTTGTCCTTATTTTATTTCAAGATGATTAAATCTGAAAGCCATATTTTAGTAGTAAAGCAGCAATAATCTATTAAAAGGCAAACTTTTTCTCCTCAGAAAGTCATCTTAATATGGCCGTATTTCCTGATCTGTCCAAGGAATGAAGCAAAACAATGCACACAAAAGCTGTTGTAATCTGCAAAGTTCTATCCAGCTGCAAGACAGTGGTGTAATGGCACAAGGGCTCATCTGGTATGCAAATATAGTTAATTGTTTTTCTAGCTATTGGAAACTCATTTGTCTAACAACCATACTGAGGCATGCTATTTTTTCTTTCTTTCTTTTTCTTGTAGATATAAAGGCTACCTATAGAACAGGTTTAAGAATTTTCTCAAAAGTGAAAACTGAAGGAACTTGATTTCTGATTAAATTCCAACTCAGCATTGTATGATAAAGGGTTTAGAAACTCAATTTTGATTCTTTGCTACCTTTTCTGATCTATTTAGTGACTGCTGCTGCTAAGTCACTTCAGTCGTGTCTGACTCTGTGCTACCCCATAGACGGCAGCCCACCAGGCTCCCCCTTCCCTGGAATTCTCCAGGCAAGAACACTGGAGTGGGTTGCCATTTCCTTCTCCAGTGCATGCAAGTGAAAAGTGAAAGTGAAGTTGCTCAGTCTTTCTTAGTGACCCTATGGACTGACTGCAGCCTACCAGACTCCTCCATCCATGGGATTTACTAGGCAAGAGTACTGGAGTGGGGTGCCATTGCCTTCTCTGTTAGGGACTGGAGAGCAATCCAAATAGACAGTAAAAATGTAGCTGTATTTAGATAAATACTTCACTAACAAAACACTTAAGTAAGTAAGAAAGTAAAGTCACTCAGTCGTGTCCGACTCTTTGTGACCCCGTGGACTGCAGCCCACCAAGCTCCTCAGTCCATGGGATTCTCCAAGCAAGAATACTGGAGTGGGTTGCCATTTCCTTCTCCAGGGATCTTCCTGACCCAGAGATCGAACCCAGGTCTCCCGCATCGGAGGCAGACGCTTTAACCTCTGAGCCACCAGGGAAGTCTTTTGAACCTTTCTTATGTAATTTTTTGCTTCCCTGGTGGCTCAGATGGTAAAGCGTCTGCCTGCAATGCGGGAGACCCAGGTTCAATTCCTGGGTCGGGAAGATCCCCTGGAGAAGGAAATGGCAATCCACTCCAGCTCTCTTGCCTGGAAAATCCCATGGATGGAGGAGCCTGATAGGCTACATTCCATGGGGTCGCAAAGAGTTGGACACGACTGAGCGACTTCACTTTATGTAATTTTGCTATTGGTGGCCTAATGATGTGCCCCCACACCCAAAATTGTTCACATCTTCACCTGTGAACCTCCTAGTATGTTATGCCATGGCAAAGGAGAATTAATGTTGCAGGTATGGCACTTGGGTTGCTAATCAACTGACCTTAAAGTTCCTGGATTTGATCTAGGTGGACCCAGGGCAATCACAAGCATCCTTTAAATATGGAAGAGGGAGATATGTCAGTATTAGAAGGAGGTAATGTGAGAAATACTCAGTCAGCCATTCCTGTCTTTGCAGTAGGAAGGGGGCCACGAACCAAGAAATTCAGGTGATCCCTAGCAACTGGAAAAGGCAAGGAAATGGGTTCTTTTCTAGAGCTCCAGAAGTCCTGCCACCATCTTGATTTTAGCCCTTTGAGTATCATTTTTTTTTTTTTAAATTTATGACTTCCGGAAATGTAAGATAACAAATCTGTCTTCTTTTAAGCCACTGTTTGTGGCATTTTCTTCTTAGAGCAATAGGAAATTAACACCCTTGCCTGAGACTTTAACTTCTAACTTAAGCTAAGTTATTTATACCTGAAACCCTGATTAAACTCATTTTTAGAGCCTTCATGGCTGATAGTTTTGTTTTCCATGCCAATATAAAACACTTGCTTGTATTACAGAAAATTCTGCCCTCTACCCCATTGGGCTTCCCTGGTGGCTCAGGGGTTAAAGCGTCTGCCTGGAATGTGGGAGGCCGGGATTCGATCCCTGGGTCAGGAAGAACCCCTGGAGAAGGAAATGACACCTCAGTCCAGTACTCTTGCTTGCAGAATCCCATGGAGGGAGGAGCCTGGTAGGCTACAGTCCATGGGGTCACAAAGAGTCGGACACGACTGAGTGACTTCACTTTCTGCCCCATTCGTCTTTTAAAATGAAAAGTGTATTTTACTTTCTTCTCAATTCCTTTGAAATTTTGCAGCTGGTACTCAGGAGTTCTTATACGTTTTTCCCCTTCAGCTTTGAACAGAAAGTCTTGTGTTTATTCCATCTCCTCCTCATTCTTCCATTTCTACTTAGTAAAGCTTGCACCATATTAATGAAATCCAACTAAAATATACTGCTTCCTTTAATACTGTGATAAAATACACATAAAATTTACCATCTAACCTATTTTTAAGTGTTAAAACACTTAAAACATAGTTCATAGTGTTAACTACATCTACATTGTTGAGAAGCTAGTCTCCAGAACTGTTTCCATCTTTTGAAATTGAAATTATACCCATTTAACAACTCTCCTTTCCCTTCCCCCAACCACTGGCAGCCACCATTCTATTTTCTGTCTCTAGAGTAGTGCTTCATTTTTGAAATAGTCCCTGATTATTCGATTACTCCACTTAGAAGAGACTTCTTCCTGGTGTGCAATTCCATGTGTGCTTAATTTCGCCAGGGCCCCTATATTGCCACACAGTGGCATTTTGATATACCTTGTATTATTTTTCTACTGTTCTGTGCCCCAGATCCACTCTCCCCTCTCCACCCTTCTCTTCACACTAGGCAGCTGTCTTCTGTCTATGGGCTCCTTTGCTCTCTGGCCTCAACTGGGAGCTTGAGTAGGAGATTAGAAGGGAAAGTGAACGAGGTGTTGGCTTGGGAGAACCCTTGCTGAGCCACAGTGGGCTGGCTGCTTGTCTCCACCACAGCTCCTGTTGGGCAGCCTGGCACACACTGTCTTCTCTGCTCACTCTTTAGGACTGAGGTCAGTGGTAACAGCTTTCTGGTGTTATCTATCATCCCTGGAGGTACTACACCATGCGTTCTGATTTCCCTACACCCTGTACCAACTTTTGTAAATAGTCCTTTATTACCCGG
Source organism: Oreotragus oreotragus (assembly GCA_006410675.1). Taxonomy (NCBI): domain Eukaryota; kingdom Metazoa; phylum Chordata; class Mammalia; order Artiodactyla; family Bovidae; genus Oreotragus; species Oreotragus oreotragus. The sequence continues at coordinate 399,786 of SJYX01022635.1, forward strand.
CTGTGGTGAGCTGTCTGTCTTTTGCTGGGACCAGGACTTTTTAAGCTTTCAGAGAACGTCTTTATGATACTTGTTTCATTCTGTCTCTGCTCCTAACCTTGGTCTACTGCCCCTATTTTGAGTTAGGAAGACTTGCCCATAAAGAAAAGAGAGTATGGAAAGAGACCAAAAAATAGATTCTTTCCTTGGGTATAATACCAAATTAGAAAGATAAATAGCTCGTAAAGAGGATTAAGTCATAGGTAATGACATTTTGGCCCTCAAAGTCTTTAAAAGACTTAATCTATATATATATATATATAAAATTCAAATCCTTACTTTCCCTCTTTTAAAATGACCTGTCATTATGGATCACAGTTTTTGATAAAATGTATTTTCTGTTTTTTAGCCTTTTTTCTCAATAGAATTTTCACATACATTTCTTCAAGTTGGGGTTTTCCAGGCTCCTTTGTCCATGGGATTCTCTCTCCAGGCAAGAATACTGGAGTGGGTGGCCATTATTTGCAGGATGGCTTGAAGAAAAGAGGAAACTAGAAGAAGAATGCAGTATGAGGTTTATTTTGGTAAATCCATATGCAGAAAAAGATGAGCGAAGAGCTGACAGAGAAAGCACAGATCACATCTCTTGATTGTTTGGAATATCCTTCTTGTTACCTGTCTCTTATACACATCTATGTGTATAAGAGACAGGTGGTATAATTCTCAGAACAATGAGATTCTTAAAAATTGCACATCCATGAAATTTGTTAATAAAATTTTATTTAATTAAGTTTGTATTTTGGCCATGTAAATATCCTCATTTAAAGTATCTGTTCAAATCTTCCCATTTTAATAGGGTTGTTGCCCTAATAATTTTATTGCATCCTTGTTGTTTTAATCTTATTAATGTGAAAGAAGTATAAATGTATTTTAGAAACTACCACATTTTGCTTATTTTATATAGTCTCCATCCAGTTTGTGGCTTCTTTTTTTTTTTTTTTTTAGCAGTTATTCCAGCATTGGGTATTTATTTACTGGACTTGGCAGTACCAAGTCTGTGGAACAATGGATTTCCATAAAGGTTTGAGTATGTCTCTAGATTCTCAGCTGTCTTTTCCAATTAAGACAAGGCTGTCTTAATTATTAAAGCTTTATTATTAGTCTCAATGTCTAGGAAGAAAATTCATGCTATTTTTGGTCCCTTGCTAGTCCATATAAATTTTAGAATTTGTTTGTCAAGATCTAAAAAATAATAGAAATTTTCATTGGAGTTATATTGATGCTAATAATCATTTTAGAGAAAAATAGATATTTTTATAGTTTTCTGTCTCTCAGCAATGAATTTATTTTGTCTCTATTTATTTAGGACTCTTTTAATGTCTTTCAATAAAGTCTCATAATTTTCTTCATTAAGTTATGAAGAAACAAGTTAAACATCTTCAACTATGTTTATTTTCATTTTTGGTTTTTTTTGTTACTTCTGTTAATAGGAGTCATATTTATTATGTGTTAAATTTTATAGTTTGATTTTTCATGCTTTAGGTAAAATAAGAGTAAAAATTTTGCTATCAAGTTGATTAAAAATTAGCATATTAATTAAAGTTAAGCAGTTAACTGAAACTTCCTATATGTAACATTTTCTTAAACTAAAATATCAGTAAAATAAATATTAATAACACTAAAAATTCTTATAAAAAATTTCTCATGATTTCATTTAAAGACTTAATAAAGAAAGTGTGAATTAACACAAGGAAGATTTTTGTACAATTTTTTTTCTTTAGTATGTTAAGTGTCAGAAGATGTTGGAGGTTTCAGAACTATTTAAAAGTAATTTTTTCCTACATACTCCTTTCATTCTTCTTCATACTCTTTTATGGAAATCTGTATTCATTAAAAGGTACCCAAAGAAGTTAGAATTGGCACTTTAATCTGTGGACTAACTATTGGTTCCATTGTTAAAATTATTTTTTCATTTGCAATCAATTTCAATAGCACACAGCACATTTGACAGAGTTGACTTTTTTTTGAGTTCTATATTTAGCATATTGTTAAAGCTCCAGGTTGCTATATTTCATCTTGATGTTGCCTCAGAAATCTTATCAGATATGAATATCACTTTGCTTCTTGATTGATTCCTAATATTGTGTTTCCAGATAACTACTTTATGCATTAGTTTCCTCAAATGTTATTTTAAGCTTTCTACACTAAAATCATAGCTGTAGCTACCCTACATCTTCCTTACCTAAGCCTAACTGGTTCCTAGAGATAGATAACTATTTTTTTCTGGGTGACTTCAGTCATTCCACACGTGCTCTACAAGGCACTCATGTTTTGCTGGTTGGAAAATGCCTATCTTCTTATCTGTTGTGGCTTAGGTCTTGTCTGTCACAGGAATACTATACTCTGATTATTTGATTACAATTGGGCTTTTATGAAAAACTCAACACAGAATTATTTCTAAAGCCCATGCCTTTTTAGTGTTATTTATTATTAGCTCTTCCTATTACTTTCTGGTACTACACACTAGAAATGATATTAGAATTTTTTATTAAGAGAGAAAAATCAGAAATTGCATTCTAAATTTCTGATAATGGAATAGATACTTGTGAACACAATGAGTAAAACCAAATATTTAGGCTTTTGTATATAAAGAATTTAATAATAAAATATTTCCACTGAAAAAATTGAAGCATTCTGTTTTTTGCTTAATTTAATATGCTATCAAAATTTTCTCTGATTAGTAAATAATATTTTTAATGAGGACAGTGATATAGTTAGAAAGTATCATGTTAAATGTTCAATGACAAAAACCAAAATAAAACATGCTGGAATGGACATTGTTCTAGAATGTAAACCATTTTCAAGTTATAATATATTCTACGTAGCTAGTCAAAGGTAAAATAAGATGAAACAAAATTTTTATTTGTATACAAAGTTCTTTATTAGAACACATTTTGAATTTTCAAAAATACCTAAAACTTCTGGATATTAGCAAGTTTCCTAATGCTAAATTAATTTATAGTTAATATAGATAACAAGAGAGCTGTCTCTAATTAGTGCTCAGTGGTTTAGTAAAAATTGCCAGTGGGATATCCTGGAAAAGAGAATCATTTACATTTTCAGTTGGCTATAAACTAGTCTTTCAAAAAAGCAGTAAAGTTTTACTTATAAAACATTAGGCTCAGTTATAAAGATTTTGCCTATCTTATTTTTTTCTTATGAACCAAAGAGAAATAGAAATTGTTTGCAGCTATTTGACACATTTTTATCAACCCATGGTGTGCTGGAGTCATCTTATAATGAGAGTTGATGGTGCTCATCTCTGTAATTCTGTGTTCAGTGGCATTATATTGGTAATTTGAGGTCAACCATGGTGGGAGGATTTATACCCCAGAAATGGGCAAATGCTACAAATCCTGTTTTTTTTTTTTTTAATCAACTAGAATGCTGTTTGTTAAACAGTATTAGCATACCTCTGATAATAATCCACATTTTATTAATTTAATCTTCATAATAAACTAACAATGTGGGTTGTTATCACCATTTTATAAAAGAGAAAGTTGACAGAGACTAATTTTCTGAGGATTTTATGCACAGTAGAGTCAGGATTCAAACTTAGGTCTCTCGGATCCCATGGATAATTAATGTGAAAATTTAATTATTTATTAATAAAATGAATCAATCAATAAAAATTGTCCTGTTTCCTTGTCGAGATGGATGTTTAGGTCATGTTTTAATATTACTCAAGGCCTACCTTGAAGTAGTAGTAGTAGGAATAGGAGCTGTTGTTTAGTGGCTAAGTTGTGTCTGACTCTTTGCAACCCCATGGGGTTTTCCAGGCTCCTTTGTCCATGGGATTCTCTCTCCAGGCAAGAATACTGGAGTGGGTGGCCATTATTTGCAGGATGGCTTGAAGAAAAGAGGAAACTAGAAGAAGAATGCAGTATGAGGTTTATTTTGGTAAATCCATATGCAGAAAAAGATGAGCGAAGAGCTGACAGAGAAAGCACAGATCACATCTCTTGATTGTTTGGAATATCCTTCTTGTTACTTTCAGCACTGGATGAATGATTTAGCAATCCAATGTAAAATAACTCAATATTAATATTGAATTATGACTAACATAAGTATCAATATTAATGCTAACATCACTATCATTGCTATTACTACTTCTACCATGTTTTGAGTGCTTACTGTGGCCCAGGCTTGTGCAAAATGTTTTTTTTGGGGGGGTTTGTATTTTGGATTTTGTTTTATTTATTGAGGTAAAGTTGACAGATAGCAGTGTATTGATTTCAAGTATGCTGCTGCTGCTGCTGCTAAATCGCTTCAGTTGTGTCCGACTCTGTGTGACCCCATAGACGGCAGCCCACCAGGCTCCCCCGTCCCTGGGGTTCTCCAGGCAAGAACACTGGAGTAGGTTGCCATTTCCTTCTCCAATGCATGCAAGTGAAAAGTGAAAGTGAAGTCGCTGAGTCATGTCCGACTCTTAGCAACCCCATAGACTGCAGCCCACCAGGCTCCTCCATCAATGGGATTTTCCAGGCAAGAGTACTGGAGTGGGTTGCCATTGCCTTCTCCGGATTTCAGGTATACCACATGGTAATTCCATATTTATATACATTGCAAAATGATCACCACAATAAGTCTATTTATCACCCATGACCTGTGGCCAAAAAATGTTTTTCTTGTGACGAGAACTTTTAAGATCTACTCTCGTAGATCTTTCAAATGTACAATTATTATTTTTTTAATTAAATTTTTTTTCTTTTAATTGGAGGCTAATTACTTTACAATATTATGGTGGTTTTTCCATACATTCACATGAATCAGCCATGGGTGTACATGTTTTTCCCATCCTGAACCTCCCTCCCACCTCCCTCCCCATCCCATCTCTCAGGGTCATCCCAGTGGACCAGCCCTGAGCGCACTGTCTCATGCATCAAACCTGGAATAGCAATATCTTATTTGAATCAACCATGTATTTAGCACCTGCTCTGTGTAAAGCATTGTTAAAGTCTCAAAACTTCATGAAGAGGTGTTAGGGACTGAATGTTTATATTGCCCCCAAATTCTCTAAGAAAGTAAAGTTGCTCAGTCATGTCTGACTCTTTGTGACCCCATGGACTGTAGCCCACCAGGCTCCTCCATCCATGGGATTCTCCAGGCAAGAATACTGGAGTGGGTTGCCACTTCCTTCTCCAGGGGATCATCCAGGCCCAGGGATCGAACCCAGGTTTCCCACATTGCAGCCAGATGCTTTAACCTCTGAGCCTTAAGTCCAGATCCTGAGATGGTAACCCCCCAATGTGATAATCCTGGGAGACGGGGCCTTTGGAAGATGTTTAGGTCATAAGGGTTGAGCCTCATGAATGGAATTAGTGCTCCTTCAAAACTGACCAGAGCAGTCTCTCTCCCTTTCTAACAGGTGAGGACACAGTCAGGATGGCTTTCTATGAATCAGGAACTGTGAGAAACAAATATTTGTTGTTAAGCTACCTAGTTTATGGTATTTTTGTTATAGGAGTCCTAAATGACTAAAACAGCATGTATTATTGTACTGTTGTAAAATGGGACTCTAGTTTGTAAGTGAGAAAAACAAGCTTTAGAGAAGCTTCCCAATTTGTTTAGTATTGAATGGTCTAGACTCTTTCTCTCTCTTTTTTTGTGTGTGTTGTAATTACTTTTTTTGGGACATTTATTATATATATTATATATCTTTAAATTTATTTATTTTAATTGGAGGCTAATTACTTACAGTATTGTAGTGGTTTTTGCCATACATTGACATGAATCAGCCATGGGTGCACATGTGTCCCCCATCCTGAACCCCCCTCCCACCTCCCTCCCCATTCCATCCCTCTAGACTCTCTCTTAACCTTATCTTGATAATGTGTGATTTACTAAACTGCTAGAATTCCCTTGCAGTTTTCTCTAAGACATTGTAATTGTGCATGACTAATATGACATATTGACCCAATAGGTCTTGAAATGATACGGGGAGTACCATCCTGCCCACTTAACTTCTGAGAGTAGGATTTATAAATCCATACCAAAGGGTGACATATTATAATGCAAAACCTTCTCTTTTGGCTATATGAAGCCAAGATGTAAATAAAAGTTCACCTTGACAGAATCCATAGCTTTTTAATCTCCCTGTTTCTACAGAGAATGAAAGGGACCACAAGGAGAAGATGACAAGGGGTTCAACACACGGGAAATGATTTAACAGCTACTGAACAGTTCTAATTGTTCTAAGAGCTGCAGTGGAAATCAATATGTTAAACACCAAGAAGTACAGTAGGCATTTTCATTTCTAATTTTGATGGGATTCTGAATTGGAGTTTTGACTTCACTTCTTAAAGTTTCTTTGTCTGGCCCTATAGAAAATGCATTTCATTCAATGAAATTACACAGGATATAAGATTTTTATTATTTTTCTTTTGGTTTCTCATAATAAAAATGCCATATTTATTTCAAAATGTGTGTTACTTCAGCCAATACATACTAAATGTAAGGTTTTTGAGCAACATGGTGATGACAAACCAGGCAATTTAGTGGTCTCATGATTCAGACTTGCAGCAGCCTAGAGTGAATGCGATATAACACCACATCCTCAAACTATGGAAGACCATGATTAAATTGTCAATTCTAGGTTGATTTTCTTTCTCTTGGTATATGTCTCAAAAAGTAATTGCAGTTTTGACTTTCAGAGGAGTTTTGATTGCTCTGTATCTATTGGAAAGCATACAATTCTTCATCCTTTCACAGCTCCATTAGAGATAAAGGGGAGAATGCAAGGCAATGATTTGAGAACAACATACAAGATTGGATGTAGCTGGTGGCATGATGTACTTACACTTTATAATACAAAAGGCATTGCAGAGATCATTGTCCTTCTTTTGAAGCTCTGCATAATACTTATAAAATAACTTCAAAAACAAGCTAGAATAAACTAAAAGAAAACCAGAAAATGATTGTTTTAAAGTTTCTTTTTTTTGTTATTAATCAAAAATATTAGGGCACATAAAACCAAAAATATGTCTTGAGTGCTTTTGAGTTTTAAACTGTTATTTCTATTAATCATTAATTATGACAGTTAGTATGTGCTAAATCATCATTACTTGTCAGATCCTGTTTTAAGTAGTCTATGTAGATTTTCTTGCTTGAAATGTCTGTTGTTATTAGCAGAAGCTTCCATACTTATTTCTGTAAGAACATTATCATGAAACAGATAACATCTGAACTGTCTCACAAAATAGATATTTTGAGTCAGAATTTATTTTTTCAACAAATGTTTAGTGAATGTTAGCTATATAGGATATCCTATTTAATTCTAGGTAATAAGAGAGACTAAACTTCTGTCTTTATGTACCATATATTCTAGAAAGTAAGACAGAAAATAAATAAGTACATAATATTATAGGTAGCAAGACAAAAAAGAAAATAGAATGGAGTGATGGGATAGTGAGTGATGTGGTTGCTATTTCAGGTAAATTAATGAGGGACTTTTCCCCCTGAGAGGTTCCTTTTGAGTAGAGACGTAGATGAATATTTAGGGTGAGAGTGTTCAGGGAAGAAGGCACAGCAAGTCCAAAGACTCAAGAAATTGGAATGGACAAGGAAGCTGGATGGCTGGAAGGGAATGGGCAGGGAGAAAGTGGGAGGAAATTAGGTCAGAGAGGCAGTCAGAAGTCAGCTGATCAAACACTTTGCAGATCAGGATCACACAGATACATGCACTTTTAACTGCCTGGTCTCTCTTTTGTTTCTCTGTAATTGTTTGGAGACATCACATTCTAATTAAATAAAAATGTCTGTCTACTCTAAGACCGAATTATTTGAGCTGAAGTTTGGAGAAAAATAAACAAACAAAAAGCATTATTCTGACTGACCTCATTTTAAATCCATGGTCACCAGCTACAGGTGAGTGGGATCAAGAATTTTGACATGAACTTGTTAACTATGAGATGCTTATTATAAATTCAGGTGAAGGTGCAGAATTGGATAGAAAGTAAGGAGTGTAGGGTGGGAAATGTGCAGCGATGGGAAAAATTTGAATTATTTCTACGTAAACGGCAGTTGAGGGGATTAAACATGGCTAGAAAATAGTCCAAAGACTGAGTCCTCAGGGACACTAAAATTTAGAATGTGAATAGAAAATTTGCTTCCCTGGTGGTTCAGTAGTCAAGAATCCACCTGCCAATGTAGGAGACGTAGGTTCGATCCCTGGATAGGAAAGATTCCTGGAGAAAGAAATGCCTGGGAGATTCCGTGGACAGAAGAGCCTGTCAGGCTACAGTCCATGGGGTGACAGAAGAGTCGGACATGACTTAGCTTCTAATGACAACAAACAGAAGATGCAGCAAAGGGGGCTAACAGGGTGATGAGTTGAGTAGGAAATAACTCAGAGGTTTATGGCATCCTCGATGTCAAGTGAAGACAGTGTTCTGAGTGAAATGAAGTGATCAACTATGTCATATACTGTGGGATAGTTGGGTAAGAAGGAATTGATCATTAGAATTGGCAACATGGATGTCTTTACAGGGGCCAGTCTAATGGAAACAGGTTTGAGAGGATATGCAAAGTGGTAAAGTAGTTTGCAATTTGAGCAACACTGAAGGAATATTCTTAGAAAGGGGATTGAAAACAAAGTGGCAGTTAGAACAGCACAGAGAATTCAGGAAGGATGTTTTTTAATGGGAAATATTATAGCATATTTGTGTGATAATTGTAATAAGTCAATTCAGTTCAGTTGCTCAGTCATGTTCGACACTTTGCAACCCCATGGACTGCAGCACACCAGGCTTCCTTGTCCATCACCAACTCCCGGAGCTTGCTCAAATTCATGTCCATCAAATCAGTGATGCTATCCAATCATCTCATCCTCTGTCATCCTCTTCCCCCACCTTCAGTCTTGCCCAGTACCAGGATCTTTTCCAATGAGTCAGTTCTTCACATAAGGTGGCCAAAATGTTGGAGTTTCAGCTTCAACATCAGTCCTTCCAATGAATATTCAGGACTGATTTCCTTTAGGATGGACTGGCTAGATCTCCTTGCAGGCCAAGGGACTCTCAAGAGTCCTCTCCAAAACCACAGTTCAAAAGCATCAGTTCTCTTGCATCAACTGATTTCTAAAGCAAGCATCAGCTCTCTTCCTTTCTCAGTGTTCCATGGATGTTGGCAATTTGATCTCTGGTTCCTCTGTCTTTTCTAAATAGTCAGTTCAGTTCAGTTCAGTTCAGTCACTCAGTCATGTCCAACTCTTTGCGACCCCATGAATCTCAGCAAGCCTGGCCTCCCTGTCCATCACCAACTCCCAGAGTTTACCC